>JAVJIF010009619.1:0-144573 GCA_038442645.1 Agave tequilana
TTTCACTACTGCTGTTTATTTCACATTATCTTGATCCAAATTTTTTCTATTATATTTTCGATGTAGTAGAATTAGGAATTTTATAACTGTAGATATATTCAACTGAAAATTCTCTGTAAATTACAAATTTTTAGGTAAATTTTGGTCGTGGATGAGTTTTTGCTAGTTTAGAAGTAAAAAAATGGGTATTTTCGTCAATTTGATCACGATTCTTTAGGCGGAATTTTTTTGGCGCCTACACTCTACGACGGATGTGGCTATATTCAGCCACGTCACCGCGGCTGAGAAACTCTCTCAGCTGTCGGCTGAGGTACAACAACCCCTATACACACACACGCAGATACGTGGATCGATTGCATATGTGAATACAAAGGACGGTTGACTGGTAATTGACTGAAATAAAAATAAATTGTAAAATTAATAGTTATATAAATCAGTAATGACATAAATCGATACGTATGAAACCGACCAATTATGAAACCGGTGACAATGTTAGTAATAAACCAATTTATCGAGACAACAGAGGGCTCTGAATAGTTTGGAATTAATAGATAAAAATAAGTGATGACAGAGCAGGTGTTATAAAAATCAGTAGTGTTAAGACCGGTACGGGGGAATATGAAGTTAACACTAAAGTAAACTAAATAAAAGAATTGTAATCAATTCCTGATTGAATTAAGAATAATTATAATACAGAAATTTGTTGATAATCCATGTGATATTTGAATTGTTGTGTAACTAATAACTCATATCAGAAGGAATGGGAATTTTTTGATTTACACTAGTTATAACCAATAGTCAGTCTACTTAGCGATAAAAGAAAAAATTGATAATGGATTTCATAATGATTTAATTAATTAATAAGAGATGAATAAGTAATACGATTAGAAGATAAAATACTGGTGGTATGAACCAAATTTGATCGGTAAAATACTATAACTATTAAGCCGTATGCATTATGTGTGTTTGGTATCTCTTAGATACTATAAGAATTCTTTGAAACTACGGTAACGAACTAAGAAGTGAAACCGTATGAACTTGACTGTGTGACATATCGTTATGGATATGAATATGTTGTGATAATGAATGTGCATACGTATGTATATGATTATTATGCATGCATTATTTGTTTATGCATACTGGCGCGTAATTATATGCATGCATGTCATTTATTCATGATGTTTATGTATTATTATATTTATTGGATGACGGGATCGAGTTGAACCGGAGGTGGGATCGAAGGGGAGTTATTATTATTATATATATATATATTAGAGGAGGGTTGAATCGGAGGTGATCGAAAGGGATTATTACTATTATATATATATTGGAGAAAGGGATCGAGTTGAACCGGAAGTGATCGAATGGGAGTATTATTGTTTTTTTTTTATTGAAGTATGTTGATATAAATTTTTTTACTTATAAGCATGCATGAATATATGCTTATGACATTCGGTATATGGATGCGATTGTTTATGATATCGGTATACGTATGTGGTTGTTTATGACATCTGGTATATGAATGTGATTGCTTATGACATCCGGTATATAGATGTGGTTGCTTATGACATCCGGTATATGGATTTGATTGTTGTGTGTTTCATTATGTATGAACATATAATTATAATTGGGTACTATCATGAGCGGTGTATAGCTTCCGTGTGTTTTGCGTTTCTTATGTTCATGGGAAGAATAATAATGAACTATAAATCAATATAAAAGTAAGTAAGATTTTATACTCTGAGAGATTGATTTTGACTATGGGTTATACATAAAACACTAATGTGTTGTGAACTGAATAAAGTGTTATACAAACATGTTATATGATATCGTATCACTAAGTCTATAGTGATATATTATATTTATGATTGGTGAATCACAAGGTGAGTATAAGAGATGATAATCATGTTAGATGTTGTATATCTCAAGATATAATATGTAGAAAATAGAGACGTGTGTCCAGAAAGTGCGAAGAACATGCATCAAATAAAAAAATCAGTAACCTATCATAAGTAGAAAAATAATTGAGTTCATTCTTGAAAATTTTCAATTGCATCAGTGTTAAAATGAAACCTTGAATTAAATAACTTTATTCACTGAGTTGTTGAGCTCAACTCTCTCCCCAAGATTTTATAATTTTCAGGTGAAGATTAAAGCAAGACCTGGCTTAAGGCAGAGAAATAATACTAAAAGGGTTCAGAGTAACTCTAATATGGTTTCACCAAACTGATTGAGTTATTTGAGTTTTTGTTAATATGTATATGTGTAGTTGATGTAATTGCATAGATCAAGTAATTGATTATGTATAAGACAGTTCGAGGGCGCGCACACACACACAGTGTTATTAGTTTTATTTGGAGATGGATTTTAGTTAGTTTTGTGTTAGCATGTTATTAAAGGAGTACTCTCGTATATATGTTTATCTGATTGACTTGAGATGAAATTATATAATGGATTTGGGATTATAAGTAGATGAGATCAAGTCGAAATGATATTATATACTGCGTGAGATGTTGTATATTGATAAGCACGCTGATATTAGTCGAAATCTGAGTTATTTTATTATGGCCGAGTCTCAAAGAAGATGTTATCAAAAATTTTAAAAATACTTAAATAATTAAGTTTAAAAGTTTATGATCTTGATAATTAAGGTGATTAAACTGAGATCATTACTCATCAAACTTTGCAAATTTCACAATTTTTATGTACGGACTATTATTATGACTTAGTTTTGAATTTAGAAATGAGAAATGTTCTGGTACCAAATTAACTCTCTGAGGCTACTGAAGACTCCGTCATTCCGTGGTTGCAAGTGGAAATTTCTTGCCACTATCCGACAAAAAAATGGCAGTTTGGAAATAAAAGCCGAAATACAAAAGGATTTCTCTCATACTAACAAAAGATAAATTTTATCGTCTGTGGATGTATGGTTGTATTTACGTTAGTTTATATGTTTCATTTAAAGTTCAAAATTTTGCCGTTTTTGGACAGTTCCGTGGCCCTGTCACGTGTTCAAAGCCCCAAAAGGAGGCCCCGAATACGTCCAAACAAACTGCAGGACGCAAAAACCATAAAGCGTGAGCCGGTAAAATAATTGAGAAATTACCTCGGGAGCCGGTAAAGTAATTGTGAAATTACCTTTCTTCGGCCCTTGTACTGTTCACCAAATTTTCGTTACAGATTAGAGAGATCACAGCCGTTCATTATTTCTCAAGGAAAGATCTCAACAATGCGACGGTAATTACACTGCCCGGTGATGGCACCTCTCCACGTCTCTTCTCTTACGCTGCATACCTGCGTGATTCGCTGTCCCGTCCACTCTACTCATAGTCGCTCGCTCGTTCGCTCCTCCCCCCCACCACACCCCCACACCCCCCCCCCCCCCCGCCCCCACCCCAAACCCCCTCTTAACCCTGAGCGCTAAACCCTATAACAGCTTTAATGTCGAGAAGCCCTAGCTGGCCGTTGCCAGGGTGTTCGACGTCATCCTCCGCCAGGCGCCGCACGTTTCGGGTCGGATCCAGAGTGGAGGTCCGATTAAACGACGATGGTTTCCCGGGCGCGTGGTACGAGGCAGTAGTGACGCGAGGCCTCTCCAGGCACCGCCGATATTCTCTCTCTTACACGACCCTCGTGGTTGCTGAGTCCTCCGAGGATCCGCTGAAGGAGGCGGTGCATTGCTCCTTCGTCCGGCCTCAGCCGCCGCCTCGGGATCCGAACACTGTGTTCGAGCTTCACCAGTGCGTCGAGGCCTTTCATAACGAGGGCTGGTGGCGGGGAGTGGTGAGCAAGCTGTGCGATGGGAGCGAGGATGGCCTGTATTTTGTTTGTTTTCCGACAACTAGGGACGAGTATCAGTTTAAGGCGTCGGAGTTGAGGAGGCAGCTGGAGTGGGTGAAGGGGAAGTGGGTTCCTGCTGAAGAGACCCAGGTGATCTCTCTCTTGGTTTCTTGATTTAGAAGCATTTTATGCTCTTTAAAAAAATGGGTTCGATTGCTAAGTTATAGTTGTTGAATTTCAGGTGTTCTTTAGTTGATTTCTTAAAAAAAAACTTGGTGGTTTTTTCTCTCACTTTTTTGGTGTGTTTTTAGGTCGTTTCTTCATTTTTTATGAGTCTTTTCTGTTTTGCTTTTTAATTTTGTTAACTTTGGCATTTAGTCAGTTGCATGGCAATTTATTGTTCTGTTTCTCTGAGTCTCGGGTTACTTTTGATACTGAGGTATTTTAAGGCTTTCTTTAAGTGGGTCTTTCAAATCAAATCAGAAAAGGGTTTTATTTTTCTTCCTCTAAGAAAAAGGGCTTTAATTTTACTTTTTACTTACATTGCTAAATAGTGTATAGATGGGGATTTTTCATAAAGGCAACTTTGCAGCTCTTTATGATGTAGACTGTATGCTATGTACATTTTGTAATTTATGACCTTTTACTTAGTGCTTTTTAAACTTTTATCTAAATAATTTGGGTTTTATTGTTCAGATTTAAGGTACTGCTTCTACATGTAAGACTAAGTGATTGCCAATTTAGCATGCAATTTTCTATGTTATTTTGTTATCAAAATTTAGGAAAATTTTCATTGTGATATTTCTTTTCAATTATTTGTGATTTTTGCTATCTTAATTTAATTTACAGTTTTGGGCTTCTTACCAAAAGTAGCCTTTTACCTCAATAAACTTGGGGCTTTTCTTTTTTCTTTCTTTCCTCTGTTTTTTGGTTGCGAATGATATTATTTTCTTATAGTTGTCCTCAGTTTGCTGCCAGATCAGCAGAGGTTAACTTCTGTTTGCATTTTTGACTGAAAACATGAATGGTATGCCATAATTATCTTCAGCCCCGTGTAACAAATTCCAAAAAATAATCATCATAATCTATGTACGTATTTGAGGAAATGTGAGAAACAAAAATTATAAGTTTCAGGATTCATTTCCTATTATTTTAGGGGCCATAGAATGATCAGTTTTACAAGTGTTTGAGAATAACACAATACAGGAGTAAAGTCTTTAAATACACAATTTTGGCGTACTTTTATTTTATAATGTGCTTAACATCGGGGAGTATCATATGTCCCAATCATCCAGTTTTTTTTTTTTTTTTTGACAATGCAAACATATTCATTGTGCCTTGTGAACACTTGAATAACACATGCGGAGATGTACATCAGGTATTGAAGTATCCATTTGTAAGTATGGTTATGTTAGATGATACACGCTGAGATGTACATCGCATATTGAAGTATCCATTTGTAAGCATGGTTTGTTAGACATTCATATACATTCATCTTCTGTACTTTTGTTCAGTGTGTCCTGAGACATTTTACATCAATAAGTCTAACTATACTGAGAAACTATTACACATCCTACTAGGATTTCTATAGATATCTATGTTCAAGTATTCAGTCAGCAGCAGTTATGCAGGCATCTACTACTTATGTCTCTTACATATTAATTTACTTGGTCTTCAACACCCCCTTTGCCTTGCTCTTCCCTTCCTTCTATTGTCACTTATATTCAGTATACTGCAATTCCATTTCCTTTGCCACCTGTTGTGCAGTAAGAAACTAAAATAATAACTGTTCTCTGTTTGTCTGTGACTTCTGTTGTAAAAGAAACTTCATGTAAAGATGTTTAACCCGTTGTGTAACCTTCTCCTAATATAGCATGGTTGCCTTAGAAGGCTTGACATAGAATCAGAGTGGTCGAGAAGGAAAACCTATCTTATTTGCTATTTCATTCAATGGTCGAAATGTAAAATTAGTAAAATTATGTTTAATTTATTTTTTTGCCGCCTCATTAATCCTGTGCCTGTTTTCACTCGATATTTTATAATTGATCCATCTTGTTTGGACATTCACAATCGTGTGAAGTCACGTCCTATCCATGGAGCCATCAATATTTGTATATTCTCTCTGTTTTCTATACTCTTCTTTGCAAATCATGTCTATCGGCTGATGCACACATGATTTTCTTTTGCAGGAAGGAGCGCTTGTGATGTTTGGTGAGGGAACACGAGTAGAAGTAAGCTGTGACAGAGAGAATTATGGGGTAGCTTGGTTTGTTGGAACGATTCTGAAGGTTATAGGGAAGATAAATTTCTTGGTGGAGTATGAATATCCAAGAGTAGGCGATAATGGTATCGAACTGCTATTAAAGGAGATTGTTGATATGCAATATATTAGACCTTGTCCCCCTACATTAGAGTTTACTAGCTTCAACGTGTTGGATGAGGTTGAGGGATTCCATCAAAATGTTTGGTTTGCTGGGGTGGTTTCCGTGATTCTTCCGGGGCCTCGTTATGTTGTTAAGCACAAGCATAAGGAGGAGGAGATGGTGCTTGATCACACTTCACTAAGGCCTCGCTGTGTTTGGGATAACGGCCGCTGGGTTCACATTTCTCGGGTACTTAATTACTTCTAGCAGTTTCTACTTTGTTTCCTAATTTTATTATCCATCCTGGTATCTGTTTGTGATTGTATGTGATTCATGCTGGTTAAGGTTTTGAATTTTTCTAGAAACAAGAATGAAGTTGATTATGTTATTTTTTATCCCATTTGTATTTATTATTATAAAAATACAAAAATATCATATTATGTTATTATATAGATTGGATTTCATACACGCGATATATCAGATAACCACTATACCGAAAAGCTCATGCTGATGGGTTTGAGCGGACAATGTACATGAAGCAATCAGTCCCTTTTATGCTGGTTTGTGGTGGAAAAAGCCCAATAAAGAATAGAATATTCCCTTGAAATACAAAATAAATTTAGGGGGGGGGGGGGGTAGGTAAATATATTTTGAATTGCCAATCACAAGGCTTGAACCGAAGGCTCTCTTGAAACCTAGTGCTCTAATATCATGTCAAATAAGCACTTTATCTAAACGCTTAAGCCTGTGGGTTCTGGACAAATAATTTATACCGAACAATCTTAACATGATATACAACCGAAACTAGTACAAGAGTTGGTCAGGCATATGAATGGGTAACGAGAGGTTCTAGTTTGAGTCTTGCCTTCACCAATGTATTTGTGAGGAATCTTCATGATTGAACGGCCCCACCTTAATGTTCTTTTTTTAAACATTGTTTTGAAGATTGAAACTTCAGACAAAGATTATTTGAGAAATTCATAAAATATGTGATCCTTTCTGAGTTTTGGTGTAAAAAATGGTTCTCTATTGATTGAATGTGTTTTCATTTGGCCAATTGGCTTATGTTATTCTTTAGATATGAATGCTTCCATATGGCAAAATTTATCATTTTCTCCCTTTCTATGGTTTGCTTTTTAACCCAAGGGAATTTTGGAGGGTGCTCTCTGGTTTGGAGTCTTAAACTGCATGGTAAATGTTGATTTTCCTACTGACCAATTGCGTTATATGTTTCTGGAAATTCTCACATTTGTGCACAATTTGCTCGGTCTAGCTATTGACACCTTGGAGGTCAATGTCATGTTCCGATGATCCATTGTGAAATATCATGTGGTCATTTGACTATATGGTTGGTTCCCAGAAAGGGGAAAAGGGGGAGAAATTAGCAATTAACCTGGGTGCGGATGTATATCTCATATAATGTATTCTTTGAAGTTGAAGGTTTAATAGGCATATTACGTTGTATATTCATTTGACAATATTTCTGACTGCAGCTACCTCAAGCAGTAGCTGGGCGAAGTGCACCTTTTTAGTTACAGTTTCTACCTCATTGAGTTTCAGTGGCTCTGCTGAATTGATGTTGTTCCAGGACCAGCCTTGCAAAACAGAGATGGCCAGAAGAACCAAGTTAGCTATTCATAGACGGAAATCCAGCTCTAGCAAAAGGTCTAGTCATCCAATTTCATTAGTGACATCCAGTGATGATGATGGGGATGTTGCTGATAGATCCAGCTTTATAGCATTAAAGCGTAAAATGGCAGATGGCCCAAGCCAGGAAGGTCTGGTTGAGTCATCCCAAGCTAGCAAAAAGTCAAAGAAAGGAAAATCAGTGGAAGAAAATTTGCAGTTGGGAAATGGCATGATTTGGGATGACAGTGGTAGTCTTTCTATTCCGGTACCAGCTTTCAGAAATAATGATGGTGAAGTTGCTGATGGATCTGATGCTGCGAATTTGAAGGGGAAGGAGTCAATGGGACTCAGTCTTGAATTATCTCAACCTGGCAAGACACTGAAGAAAGATAACTTGCTCGGAGAGCACTTGCTGTTGGTAGATGAAACTAAGCCAGTTAGTAAGAGACAGAGATCCCATTCTAGCAAAAGATCTAGTATTCCTAGTCCGGTGTTAACTTCCAGCAATACTGATGGTGAAGTCACTGACATACTTGGTGCTGTAAATTTGAAGGATAGAAAGGTTCTGGAGCCCAACATGGATAACACGTCATCTCATCCTAGCAAGAAGTTGGATAAAGGAAAATCATTGGAAGAGCACTTGAAGTCAGTAGCTGGAACATTGAGGGATTGTGGTTGTAAAACCAGGGAAACAGTAGGAAAATGTTCCACTGCTGCAAAAAAGCTGATGTTAGAGAGGAGCCCAGCTTTGGTTGCTGGGCAACATCATCTCAGGGGTCCTTGTGAGAGTATTTTTCCAAAGTGCAAAATGGGACCAAAATCACAATCAACTCCTTTATCAAAAGAGCTATGTCATGGACAAGACACGTCTGGTGTAAATAGTGCCAATAAATCCATAATCACTGGCAAGGAATCTTCTTGTCTCTCAGGTGAAGGATGTGAACATCAGTCGAAGGAAGCTAGTTTTGTCAATTCACCAGTTGGAAACCACACTGCTAACTTTGTCCCACCTGCTAACTGCGAAAATGGCAAAGGCGACTCCAGTCCAACAGAAAACACTAAGATGCGAAGAAAGAAGGTTGTATCACGGACCCCAAAACGACAAGGAATGACTTCTGATGTTGTTGTAAGTCTTTGCCCCCTTTTCTCTATTTTTAGGGCTAAATGTGGACATTATCCTAATGACTTTTCATTTTTCGAATATAACATTTTCTTTTCTGTTCTTGTTTCTTTTCTTTTTTCAAATATAGATGTAGACTTATCTTACACCAGTTTTCTTCTGCTATTCCCTAATGATGTTAAACAGCATGGACAGGAGGAGATGAAGGAACACAAGGGAGGCATACATTCAAAGACCCTTTTTGTGAACAGTAAGTATTGTAGTTACAAATCTAGTTTATGGCTAGGTCAATCTATTCTCAGAGATGATATCTGGTCTAAATTTTGTTAGGCATAAAATCTAAACAACTGGAAAAAGAAACAGAACTAGTTGTGGGAGGTGAAGATGGGAGGGAATTTGAACTTTTCAATCAAATGCCTACTCTTGATGTATCAGACACTAGTCTACCAGTAGATTGTCATGTCAAAGCATTGGATAGCAAAACTTCACCGCTGACTATTACTTCTGAAGATATATGAGTTTCAGAATTATCTTGTTAACTAATGAATGGTTTGAATAATTCCTCTAATCTCCTCTCCTTTTGTGCAGAAAAACTACCTGGTAATGGTGGTATTTCTTTCTCCAACAAGGAAGCAAACATCACGGAGGATGCCCGTGTAATGCCTCTAATAGAATCTTCAGTTCTAAATGCCGAATTGCTCAAGTGCTCAGTTGTCCAAAAGTCACTGATTTTGAAATCTTTCCTTAGTAAGGGTGAAGAAATTTGGAGTAATGCCAATAAGCAAGCTGATGCTGGAGCAGGAGCCCGACTACAGGCCCGCCCTTCTATGGAAGATGGTGCTCATGATCACGATGAGTGTATTCTCCCTTGTTCCCCAGCAGATAAGGGGGTTGAGATAGAGGGGGCTCTAATTGATCCCGTGCCGACTGGCTCATCACCTCCCCATGAAGATAAGTTCAGTCCAAGCAGGTTATCGGCTGAGAAGGAATTTGATGAGACTGAGGATAGGGCCCTTCTTCATCCTAGTCCTAGAGCGTCATTGATTTCCAGGGAAGATGGTGTTGCTGATCACGATGAACTTACCCCGTGTGGGTCATTATCTGAGGGGCCTGTTGTTGGGATGGAGCAGGCTTCATGTAATCTGAAACCTCGTGGGTCATGGCCTTTCAATGAAGATACTCATGTTCATGATAAGCTGATTCCAAATGCAGTACCATCAGTCACATCTGACTCTTTTTCAATAGGGTTAGAGAAATTAATTGTATCAATGGGCTTGATGAGAACGGAAGAGAGAGAGAAAACCAGGCTCTTCCAGCACGTCTCAAAGAAAACATTTCATCGGAAAGTGATGATCATGCCAAGAGGATTGGTGAAATTCAAAGTTGTGTCAATGGGCTTGACGAGAGTGGAAGAGAAAGAGAAAACCGGGTTCTTCCAGTACGTTTCAAGGAAAACGTTGCATCAGAATGTGATGAGTTTTCCTTGACTACTCCACCTGGTAGGGACATTTTTAAGGGCGGTGAAACGGCATTGATGAGTCCCTCGCCTATGGAGTTATCATCTGAAAAGTCAGTATTGCCATTCACCAAAAAGTCTGAATTGTGGGAATTGGTGGAGTCAAGAGAAGTATTTCACATGCTGCCGCAACAGCCACATTTCCGCCCATTACTGCAGTATGGCCAGCGGTATCGTGAAGGAATGGCCCTTGGTTTGATGGTGACTTTTGCCAACTTAATGACTGACATAAGCAGACTGCGCATTGTTGATTCCCAACTGGATTTTGAGGAGAAACTGAAAGCCCTTGGTCCCTTGGAAGCAAATGGATTCAATATTCAACTTGTGCGTACCCGCCTTGAAAAGTTGTTAGGTCTACGTAGTGCGCGAAGTCAATCTGAGGGCAAAAAGCATTCCCTGGGAACAGAAGTACTAGAGCTAGAAGAAGAGAAAGAGCAGAGTAGCTTGTTAATGTTTTCGGTTGAGAATGTTATTTCAGAATTGAAACAAAAACTTACTGACCTTCAGGACAAAAGAGAATCAATGCTTCTTGACATTAGGAAGAATGATGCTAAGCTTACTAATTTAAAAACAAGTTTCCAAGCAGCTGAAGAAGCCAGTATTTCTGTTGAACGGCAGTTTAACTGTGCTTTAGCTGCTCCATGGTGAAGAAGAAGACTATAATACTGTGGAGGTGCTCTTGTGTATTTATATTCTAAAGGTTAGAAATGCTCACTCCTTTCTGTTGTTCGTCTTTTTGAATGGAGGGAATCATGTCCTTGGTTTCTTAACCTGCTTTTGTTGGTGGTTAAATATAGGGAGATCATATCAGTTTTCTGCATGTTTAAGTGTTTTTGTGGTGCTTTAAAATGTAGGGAGATCACATCAGTTGTATATATGCTTCACATGGCTGTTGTTTGACAGATATCTAGAGGTTTTTTAGTATTATATATATACAAATATGTTATATCAACTACGCAGGTGGAACTGCAGTGGTGGTTGGTTGTGATAGCAGTGTAAAATCTCTAAGCAAGCAACAAACTAGACTCTGTTTGTTGGACCCACTTGCTTATGTCTGGTTGATGCTGTTAGAGGTTGGTTTTGAATGCTTATTCGCATACCTGATGATCTCACCATCTTCTTTCTACAAGCATTGATTTATTTAAAACTTGAAATCACATTATGCTTTTTCTTGTTTCTCTTCTCTTAACTTTATGCATTAACTGAAGGTTGGGAAAATGTTGGTGGCTTTTAGAGGTGCTGGTAATATAATTTGTGGAGATGGTAAGCACTGAGCAGTAAGATTTTGGTCACTGGGAGTTCTCTTTCTCTAATGCTTTTGATTTCAAAATTCTACATTGGCTTCTCAGATTCTGAGGATTGATGATACAAGGAGGTGAGAGGTTAAATGGGAAGGGATATATCATAATTGGTCTGATTATAGTAGATTAATATAATTTGACTGATGTATTTCTATTTATTCCCCTTAATAATGGTGGTGCCATTATTAGTCTGTTTTGCTTGTTTTAGAAAGTTGGATGTTTTGTTTGGTTAGTAGTTGATATAGGAATCTTGCAATGGATAACTTGAGTAAAATTAAATTGGCGGTTGTGGTGGTGAGTCAGTTGTGTTTATTAAAATGCGAAGGAGCAAGGAAGATTTGGTTATCTTGTAATGCGGCATGGATGTTAGTAAGACTCCTTTTGTATTCTGTTTAGAGAAATAAGAGGTATAGATAAATATTATTGGATTGCTTGGAATCTGCCTATGATTAACTGTTGGCTTACATGGGGGAAAATAACTCGTTTTTTTTTTTCCTTCTTCTGAAATTAAAGAAATTTTGATGCTAAACTGTCAGCATTTGTTTCTGTTTTGTTTGTAATTTTGAATAGGTTTCTTCTCATAAAAGATCAGTAAATTGACTGCTGCTAAATTTGAGAGATGGTGAAACATGAACTGTAGCAGACTAATATGTTCAGGTTCAATGTAGCTTCAGATCCTTGAAGTTAGACAAGTTTTTCCGCCTTCATGCGACAACTTGAATGTTGTAGATGTTGTCTCATGCTAAGGATTTTTCTATATTCTTAAGGTTTTATTGCATTTTAGCAAAATTTTGTTCGTTAAATTTCTTATCTAATGTTTCTTGGTGGATTTTTGGTCTGTATAATAACTGCAAGTAGTGATCATTCTCTTTTTGGTTTTGTTGGGTTTCTTTTGTCTGGGGTTTGCCCTCTGCCTTTTGTGATTGTACTTGTGAAAGCTGAATTATGTTTTTTCTGGAGCTTTTATGCTATTTCTGTTTAAATGATCGTTTCCTTCAAGGAGGTGGCAGATGATACAATTATCTGCTTTCCAAAATATATTATTGGGTTTAGATATGAATTTGCAATGCATAATAATTTTGGATTTCACCTGGATATGTAGCTTTTGAATCCAAATTTTATTGGATTTTGAATTCAGATATACTTAATTTCGAGTAGAGGAAATGAGAGGTCCGTATCAATTTCCTTCCATGATGCTCTAAAACTTCATCCTTCTGCTGTTGGTGAATGATCAATATGTTTGAAGTATTGTTACAACTTACAAGGATACGTGATACCATGTATGAGATACATAGTTTTGAAAACCCAGAGAAATGATTGTGTATAATATCATTAATCAAATATGCATTAGAACTAAAATTGCAGAAAATACATGTATAAAATTATAATACCATTAGCTGAATATATATATTTAAAAAACTTTGTAGCAAACTCTTCAAGCTAGATAGAAATTTCTATAAAGAGCTGGAAGAAATAAGTATTGTATTATAAAGAAATAAACTTCCATATAACTTGAAAATGTAGAGAGAATATCCAAAGCTATGTTTATTTAAATATAGTATTTTATGTGTACTCATATACAAATTCGCATTTTCTCAATACAAGTTTTATACTCAACAATTATTTTAAGGAAATCTCTGTATTTCAAATCAATCAGCGTTTCTTACCCATAAATTGTTCTCAAAAATTTTTTTATTAACGACAAGCAGTTTCTAATATTTTATTTATTTTAAAAAAAAAGAGCTCGTATCACATGAATTTCTATGCAAGTTGAATCAGAATTCATGACTTCAGAATCTTGAGTCCAGTCCAGTCTAGAACCTGCGGCCCACAGACGCGGGCTTCCCGTGCTGGCCGTCACCAAATCTGAAACTGATTCTTCCGCTCTCAGCATCAAAAAAAAAAAGAAGAAAAAAATTAAAAAAAATAAAACCAAACCCCAACCCCAGGTCCCCATCCCAATAATAAAAAGAAAAGAAAAGGTTAGAAACTAGAGAGCAGGAAGTAAAGAGCCGCGGCTTTCTCAGCCGCATCTCCCGTTCCTCTCTCTTTAAAGCTCTCCTCCCTCTTGATTCTCGAGAGAAGAAGACAGAAGAAAGAGTGAGTGAGTGAGAGAGAGAGAGAGAGAGAGAGAGAGAGATGGGAAGTGTTAAGGACGTGAAATCGAAGCAGGAGCTCGATTCCGCCCTCCAAGGATCGGCAGCGGCGGTGGTGCTCCACTTCTGGGCGTCGTGGTGTGAGGCGTCGAAGCAGATGGATCAAGTCTTCTCCCATCTCTCCACCGATTTCCCTCATGCTCTCTTCTTTCGGGTAACCTCGATTATCCGTATTTGATCTGATTCGTTTCCTACAAAACTTGTGCAAGCAATCTATTGATGCTTTGGGTTTAGGGTTCTGTTCTGATGTCAAATGCTTTTATCTTAATTTGTTTGACTGCACCTTTTTTTGCTGAAGTTAGGTTCTTTGAGTTGATTTAGTTGTCTCCTGCACTTGTAATTGGAAACAAACTCTCACTTTTCCCATGTAAAAGCCTATCATGTTTACTAAACTAAATTAAATAATAAATACCCAACGGTAAATACATATTTTGGAAATTTTGATAATTTTCTGATGATTGGATAGTCTCTGCATACAATTTAGGGAAATCCCTAACTCCCATGTCAATTTCTAAGCCAAATTATGAATTTTGTCCTATGTCTGTCCTGATTTGAATCCCATTCCAAGTCCCAACTCAGCAGCTACCTCTAGCCCAACTAAGGGGCTGTTTGTTTCGCCGTAGAAGGCGTAAAAGTCCGTAATTCGTAAATGACTTACAACCCAGTTATAACTACGGCGTTTGTTTGGATCGTAATTTGTAAAAGACTTTCGCAACTCAACTACCACTCACTTGCAACCCAATTACCACTCACTTACAACCCAGTTACAGTTAATTTTATGGTCATGCAAATTTGTATTATTTTTTTATGTTAATATTAATTTTTTTAATATTTATCATTTTTAATATTTATTTGCAATATGAAAACTTTTTAAATCACCAAATAGTTAATTTTATGGTCAACTTTTTCACTTACGACTTATACATTACGATAACCAAACACCGTAAAATACAATACACTTTTCCACTTACAGCTTTATATTACCAACCAAACACCGTAAAACATACCAAACACCGTAAAACATATATGCATGCAACTCATTTACAACTGTAAAAGACTTTACTAATTACAACTTACGAATTACGACCAATTACGACAACCAAACAAACCCTAAGATGGGTTCTGTTAAGGATAGAAATTACAAATAGAAGTGTTGTCAGGGTTTGGATTTGAGTTTGGGTTGGTAATAAGGGTGTGAAAATAGGTATTGGAGTAGGATTTGGGATGGTGTAGGGTCCGGTTTAAGGTGAGGTTTTGGATTAGGGATAATTGTCAGGATTAGGTTTTGCTTTTTGAATTTAGGTTAGAAAGAGATAGGAAAAGGGTTATAATTGGATAAGTTTCATCACTAACCCCCCATCCCTGAAGTGTATAAAAATCATCATACGCATTCTCTTGACATATGAATACTAGCCCCCTTCTTGAAATATGAGATGGTTTTGGCTAAACTTCTAAATACTACCATAAACTATATCCCCAAAATAACCCTTAAGTATCAAATTCTCAAAATATTATCACAAACTATTCCTTGAATTTTCAAATACCTACCTTCCATCAGTCTTCCGTTCCAACAGCTGTACGTGACTATTACATGTCAGTTTCATGACCAAATTGCCTTGAATCTAACATGTGTAAAACAAGTGGTTATTGTTCTTTTAGTTGTAATCCCTCCATATTTAACCACCCACCCACCCCTCATTTTAGACACACTCTCACCCCAAACTCCCTTCTCCTTCTCTTCTTCTTCTAGGGCTCATCTTACAAAATGTCATCTCCAAGCATTATGAAGAAGTGTCGAGTGCCAGCTACCACAAACTTCAGTGTGATAATGACCCTCGCAACCAGATTCGCACACGAAAATGCCACAAGATCGACTGGAGGAGAAGAGAAGGTATCCACGAGATCAACACCATGAGATGGAGTTCGATTTTGGTGCCAGCCCGTTCTTGAGAAATTATCTGGCTGTTGGATTTGGGGTTTGGGTGGGGATATGGGCGGTGGGTAGTTGGGAAATGGGGTTTTGTGTGAAAATGAAAGTTACAGTTTTGTTTTCTTTGATTGTAAGAGTAAGGGTATTTAGGTCTTTACACTAGCACCCTTAACGAAGTTAAGGACTAAAGTGGGGAAAAGAATAGTTACTGGTAGTATTTTGGGAATTTGATAGCTTAGGGTATTTTCTTTTAAGAAAACCATGATAGTTTAAGGTAGTATTGAGAAAATTTAACCGATGGATTAATTATCTTATTTTTAAAAGTGAAGGAAGTTTTCTGATATTAAATAGAACCTCATTGGGGGACTGGGATTTGATGAAAGTTCCTTTGATACTAAAATGAAATGGTTAGAGCTTGGTTTTGCTTTTGGATTTAGGTAAGAAAGAGATTGGAATCGAGTAAGATGGTTTTAATTGAATTTTACACGGTTTCCCATAGATTATTATTAAGTCTTTAGAAATATGGATTGCTCTTAAAGTTTACCATTGGTTGCTTGATTTTTTTTTTTTTTATTTAAACTTGGCCCTTTTTTGTTCCTAGATTATAGTTAAAAGCATGTTTTGTAGTTTCAGCCATTGTTTAACTAAATAGATGATGGATGAAGTTTTAAGTTATTACAACAAACAATTTTCGGCATTTTGTGGTGGTCTCCCACCTGAACTTGATCTAAACTCTCAAATATCTATTGCTTGTTGTGTTTGATGAGAGCAAACCTTATTTTTATATTCTCTTTGGGTATACTTAGTTGAAATCTCATGCAATAATTTTTTTTGAGGGAAAGGATGGGGCCTCAAACTTGAAAGCCCCAGCCTATTTCTCAATTGATAGCGCAAAAAATATACATTGTATTGAGCCTAAACTACTACCCCAAACTTAGCATAAAGCTAACACAACACTGTCAAAATCCCTAAAAAAAGATCCCAGACATAACCAGCTTCACAACAACAAAATCAAATTGTCCAAAATATCAACTAAAGAAAACAAAAATTAACCTATCCTGATTGGATTCTCTGCAGCTCCATGTACCATAGCCATCTCCCTGGTACCCTCTTCACTTGCTCCTGTAGACTCTGGATCAGCGTCTCCATGAGCATCAACCATCACTCCCAGTGCAACACTACCTCTAGCAGAGCCATCACCACTTTGAACAACATCTCCCATCATTCTACTCCCTCTCTCCTGCTATATTGCACTCTAGCTGCACGTTTAGTTAATGTGCCTAATTAAAAACAAGCAAAGTGATTAATCTTGACTAATATGGTTAAAGATTGAGAACACTTGTTTTGAAATATTCGCAGTTTCTTTCGTTCCACACACACCACAGTAAAGCAACACTATGAGTATCCCATTCCTCTATTCTGTGTTTGATCATATTAGCCTTGCTCCATGATGTCCATAGATTCAATAAATTGTTTGCCTATTCTGCTACTAAATAGATGACAAAGATTCTTCCATAATCCACCTACACAAAGAACAACCGAAAAATAAGTGAGTGCGACTTTCATTAGCCTGTCCGAAGAGTACACATTTTGATATGTCCGGATATTTTTTCCTTGATAACAAATTCTTGGTGTTTAATCTCTCCCTAATGCAAAGCCACACTAACAATTTCACTTTTAATGGAATTGGTAACTTCCAGTCCATATCTCACTTGGATGCGCCAAAAGTCAAAAAAAAATTAAAGGACAACCAAAAATCCTTTATCATCCCATCTTCATCTCCTACTCAGGTGACCAATTTCTTAACTCCCACGTCAACCCCCAATATTGTAGCACCAAGTGACCAACTAATGATCTAAGAACTGATATTTTTCCATTGTCAATTTCAATTCTCCCATCTTTCTATACTACTTAATGTTCCCCACATTATTGACCAGTTGAAACAACTCCGGAAATAAATTGGCAAAAGAAGTCTCACCAGCCCATTTGTCTAACCAAAATTGAACCAATTCACCTAAACCCATTTGCAGTGAAGTACTACATTGAAAGCTATCATTGGCAACAAAAGCTCCATTCCAAAAAAGGATAGGCAACTATTAGCATGCACATTAACAGACGAGAAATTTCAATCCTCATAATATTCACATTGAATCAACTTAACCCAATTTTTTTGGTTGCGACCATCACCAAATCCATTTACCCAACAATGCAATATTTGTATTTTTCAAGTTTAATACACCAAGGCCCCTGATCTTTTGGTGTACACACTTCACCCCAAGCAACTAAACATGAACTACCTTCTTTGCTTTCTTTGTCACCGTTCCACAAAAAAAATCCTTCTAATCTTATCAATTCTCTCACAAACCCATTTAGGAAATAAATGCATTGTCATCCATTACAAGGGCATAGAAGAGAAAATTGAATTGACTAAAGTCAATCTCCCCCCTCTAGATAAAGTCTTCCCTTTCCAACCTACTAACATTGTCTCAAATTTCCCTACTAAAGGTTGCCGGTCTTCTTTATGTAATTTTCTAGGTCTCAAGGTGATTCCCAAGTACATAAAGGGGAAAGCTTCACTATGACAGCTTAACATCGCTGCCACTTCCTTTTGTGAAACATCATTCTGTTCCAAAACAATAACATAACTCTTATGAAAATTAAGTTGAGACCTGAGGCTAATTCAAATCCATAAAGTAGCAGGTTCAAAATCACCAATTGTTCTTTATCTGCCTTGCAAAACAATAGTGTATCATTTGCATACTGCAAACTCAACACTTTTTGACTAAATCCCATAAGTCCTAGCCCTTGAATAAGTACTTTCTCAGCTGCCAATTTAATCATTTGAGTGAACACATCAGCTGCAAGAACAAATAACAATAAAGATAAAGCATCACCTTGTATCACTCCTCTTCTAGACATAATCCATCTCCTTGGCTGTTAGCTGTCCATTGACCAACAAAGCTGATTTACCACCCTGAAGGCATGAAACCACCCAATTAACCCATCTATCGTGAAAAGCTTTGCTTTCAGCACATCTTGGATAAAATCCCAATCTATCATGTCATATGCTTTAGCAAAATCAAGCTTGAGAAACGGTCTCTTCCTTTTCTTTTCTTCTATAACAATTCTAAATGATTTCTTGAGCAGTCAATACTCCATCTAAAGTATATCTTCCCTTTATAAATCCTGTCTATCAGAATTTTCAACTTTTCATTCAGTCTAGTAGTTTGGTAATTATCTTATATACCACATTTAACAAACTAATAGTTCTAAAGTCTGATATCTTGTTAGCTCCACTTACTTTTGGAATAAGTACATATGTATGCAAAATTAAATCTTCTAATTTCCAATGTTCCTTCATAAAATTTCTCAAACACCTTCAACAAATCCCTATGACCAATATCCTAAAACTGTTGGGAAAACACAGGTCAGAAACCATCAGGACTAGGGTACTTGTCAGTATTCTTACTAAATATTGCCTTCCTGATCTCCAAAGTGAAAGGAGTCTCCAACTCTTCAGCACCCCATTCGTGAGAAAGATAAAGTTGCGCCCAATTAGCTTTCTGTCCAAAGATTTCTTTATAAAACTCACAAAGTTGATGTGTTATTCCCGATTGAAAAGTAACTTCAGTATCTCCCACTTGAATCATAAAAATAATATTATACCTCTTTCTATCATTAGCTACTTTATAAAAAATTGACGTGTTCAGGTCGCTTTAACCAGTTAGCATTAGCTCTCTGGTTCCACAACAATTTTTCTTGAGGAAGGATACCATTCAATTCCTCAACTTCTTCTTTCCAATTGCAATAACTTTTCCAATAGTTCCTTTTTAGTGTACTTAATACTATAGAAACTATCCTTGCACAACCTCTTTATTTGCTTTCTTACGTATCTCAACTTTGATACAAAGTTAGCTGCAGCTAACACATGCCCTGGCTCATTCCACCAGAAAGCTGCAAGAGAAGAACAAATCTCATCTTGAAGCCATACTTTATCAAATCTAAACAATTTGAATATCTGATTTTCTTCTCTTATATTCAAACAAATGGGTGGATGATCCGACAACTGACTGGATAGCCCTTGCAATGTTTAAGGAAATGGTCGCTAGGCGCCAGAGCTGGGGATGAGCGTCACGGGGCCTAGACTTTTTCTATTTTTTAAATTTAAAATTTATTTAGGTGTATTACATATTAAAAAAATTAAGAAAATCATAAAAAGTTGAAAATTTTCGTGCCCTAAGTTCATATAACTCATAACAGCTTTTCGGCAAAGTGGGTTCAACCCGCTTAATAAAAAATAAAATTTAAAAAGCTGTCCTCTCAAGCGGCCCAGGCACGAAGCGCATTAGCCTAGAAGGGCACCTGGAAGGATTTTTAAAAACGTGGGCCTTTTGTGTGGAATGTGAAAATTTATCCACCCGTCCATTGGAAAATAAATCTGTCTAACTTAGCCATAGGTGGAGATTCTCCTTTATTGCTCCATGTAAACTTTCTTCCAAGAAGAAGTATGTCCACCGGCTCCAGCTCAGAAATAATGTCATTGAAATCTTCCATATCCCTGATATGACATGTTCTTCCTTTCATCACTGTCAAATTCCTAGTGATATTAAAATCACCAGCAACCACCCATGTTTTCACCCCAAGGGCTTCAATCTAAGTTCATCCCACAATCTCTCTCCCCATGAGAGAATGAGGTCCATATATAGAAGAAATAACAATTTGTGAGTGATTAGAACTGTCTTGTACCAACTTCTGATTCTCTTCCATTTAGAATCCTGTCATCCAATAAGCATACCTCTAGAAGAACCATGTGCATGTAAGTTACTCCAGTTTGTAATTGTAGGACCTCCCAAACTTCTCAACACCCCATCATTGACAATAGCTAGCTTAGTTTCTTGGAAACAAACTATCTCAACTTTATTAAGCAAGCAAAAACCTTCCAACCCTGCTATCTAAATGAAAAATTCCCTATTGCTAAAAGGTTTAACACTCCAATTCTTATTTCATAGCCAAAATTTTCTTTAAGATTGCTCTAACAATTGAGTAGTAACTCACGTTCATCAAGAATTATCAAGATAGCAAATTTATGATATTTTCTAAACTGAAGAATCACCTCATCTGTGAAATCAAGAAAAGCTGAATAGAAGACGGGGTCTATCAAAATTTGAAGTCCGCTTCAAGATCTGTGTAACTTCTTCGACCAAGATCTGATGCTCTGAAACCCCTTGAGCTCTATCTACCCTGTGATATGAACTTGTTCCTACAACCCTCGTCTCTAGTGGTGGAAAATTCTCCCGATCTAGGATTTACTCTCATCCCATGTGACTTCGGCCATTGAGATTGTTGATCTTGAAATCTACCACGCTGAGGGGATCTTGATCTTTGTGTGATGAATCTTTCTTGATCTACCGTTGAAACCCCAGCCAAAGGATAGAATCGAGCTTCATGACCCACTTCTTGGCACCTAAAACACTCGCCCGCCTCCCGCTCGATGATATTGCTCAAATCTCCTCGGAGCACAACAAAATCACACTTCATGCCCGGGTCTCTGACAATTAAAATAGATTGTTGGCTCTCGACAAGATCTTGCCATATGCGATGAAGACCTACAATGAAAGCACAGTCTATGATGTGAGATGATCTCAACCGATTGCAAATTGGGGGAAAATTTGGGGAGAGGAGGTGATCTAGATTTAGACGAGGAAGTGCAATTACCTTGATTGATATATTCTTCAAAGCTTCTTCTCAAGATTTGCACAATGCGTCAACCCCAACTACCCTAGTGATCCTGTGGTAAGCATCTCTCCCACGTTCCACACACACAACAACTTTAGGCAGCATTGTAGCGAACCATGAGCCATTCGTCTCCTTCCCTCTCGCATGCGAGACTCCCCTAGCCATTGTACTGAGCCTACTTATAATTGTGACTTTTTTATTTCATGTAATAATTAACTCAATCTAATTTAAAAAATGAAAAATTACCACATTGCATAAGTTGGAGTACAATTATGGGATTCTGGATACAGGGGGGACATCTAATTTTAAAAAAATGAAAAATTATTATATTGCATAAGTTGGAGTACAATTATGGGATTCTGGATACACGAGGGGGACTTTGGTGTTCAGGAAACTGGTTTCATATTCTAGTGGTTTCCTATTCTAGTATCGTATTCGTGTTATATGGGAAACTTATAGGACACCATTTCTGATACTTATATTTGAATACTATTAGGAAAAATTTCCATACTGATATGGATCTTGTTAGAAATGCCTGACAAGCCTAGAAAGTGATACTTTAAACTATTTTATTAACACGTCAAAAAGATTTTAGTTTGAAAAACATCTTAAAAAATGAATACACGTTTCTTTCAAAAACATGGTATAAATGAGTTGCCATTTTATAGAACAAAAATGTCTAAAATATAATTTATAAGTAAATAAATTAAAAATTATTTAAGTTGATCCTAGATAGAGGGACTTTTTTAAAATAAATGTTGATTGAAGAAACAAAGAATAAATAAATATGGACATGTCTTTTTTTGTGTGTGTAGACTTTCCCTATTCTTCAAGGGCAGTGTATTCTGTACCTTCTCCCGCTCTCCTGTCGTACCATAGCAACTATGTGTTAAATAATACGCGTAAAACAATATTTACTGAGATTAACATCTGTATGAAATGTTTGAACCGTAACAAACTAATAAAGTGACCGAGGTTAACTGAAACTTTGATTGTTATTTGAGAAGCTCATCTTCTCTTGCATATTTGCTTTCTCACTTAGATCGTATTATAACAAGACAGGTTTTATTGCCAACTTCAGGTTTCCACTGTGCATTGGCTGCCACGCTAATTTATCCTTATTTCTTGCGTGGTGGACAAGTTAACACTATAGTTCAAACTAGGAGGTTTGGGAAATTTGTCAGATCTGGTTCCTGTATAGTACGGAGTAGAGTGCAAGTAAGGTGGGTTACGTCGAGTTGAAAGCCGATCTGAGCCCTAACCTGACCTAGGCTTTTCATTGTCCACGACCAAACCTGAACCAATTTGAACCTAATCTTGCCTCCTGAACCTAGTCCAACTTGAATTATTGAACTAGAATAGATGAGGATGTATGTGCCATTTTCTTTCTTTCTTTCTTTGTATATTGGACTATTGATTGTTGAGTTGAAGGCTTGGAACATATTCAAACTTTTTCCCGTTTCGTCAGTGAGATCTGACTCATTGGTAAAAAGGGTGACAGTGGGTTGCGGGGAGCTCTAGATTCAAGTCCCAGTTACGGCTATGTTCCAAAAGAAAAAAAATTGTCCTTTTCTTTTTCCAAATCACACATCATTACTAACTTCATTTAAAGTCTTAAACTTATGTTAACTACTAAGGATGAATGCACTCTATTTCTGTTGACTGTTGATGAGAATGAGTGGATTTTATTTTTGTCTCTGTTTCTTCAAATATATGATGTCACGAACTTCTTTTGTTAACTCTAATTACATAGGGTAAATTATAATTTGACGATATATAAATAATCAACAATCATATTGATTTTAGTCTATATTTGATGGTGGGTATGATATAAATATACAAGTATTGTAAATATATATCTATATTTCCTTATTCATGCCGTATTTGTGTCCTATTTTTTGAAATTTGCTGCATCACAGTCTTTACCGTGTCGTAAGCATTTCCCTTATCCTTGTTCATGTTTCACCAACCACCACATTTCCTTTCTTTTTTGTTCTTCTAATCTTGCTGGTCAAATCCCTCTTTCTTATTGGATATACTTCTTAACCTAATAACCTGAGTTGTTAAACTTGAAATTCTTGCAACTTGTAAAAATTAAATGGGTACGGGCATTCAAAGCAAAACCCATTTAAATTTCCTTGATCTATGAGCTTAAAGAAAAAATTATTTGCCTCCATGTTGGAATCAAATTGCGCAAATTATCAGTGATTTCTCAATAGCTTTTAAGGCTTCTAACACATTGCAAACAAATTTAGCACTATAGGAATTGAAACCAAAATTTAACCAGAACTTAACAAAACTAGCCGAAACCACAACTTCCATAAGAGACTGAAATTAAAACCAAACAGAGTTCTCAAACTTTGGTTGTTACATTTATTTTTGACCCATAAAGCATTGTAGGTCTTGTTAGTGCTTGCAGAAAATTTTCCTTTATTTCATGGGTATTCCATGATTGGATAATACTCCAAAAGCACTTCACTTTAACCATCCTGCTTTGATTATCTGTATCACATTTCCTCGAGCTCACCGTCACGATGAATGGTTGATCTTTTCTTGCCATATATCAGCAGTATACACTCATTTCTTCTCCTACTTTTGCTTCTTACTCTGGATTTGCTCCATTGTTTTAGTTCATTAGAGCTTTTTTAGCTGGTAGACTAGACATGTCTTCGACTTTCTTTAGGTTAATTCTTTCCTGGTGTTGACTGGTATGACTTGATTTATTTTCTAATTAACTCAGACATGAAATTAAACTTTGATTAGGAGTCTATGTAGCTTATGCTTATAATTTTTTGAGTGAATTAATGTTATTTCTGTGTAGATGTTTTAACGGAAATCAAGTTAATGTGACTTTAGTTTTACATCTAAAATGCTCTTTTAATATTTTACCAGGTTGAAGCAGAGGAACAGCCAGAAATTTCGGAGGCGTATGCAGTTTCGGCAGTGCCATATTTTGTCTTCTGCAAGGTTTTTGGGATCTATACTGTTGAATTATTTATTTATTCATTTATTTAACTTGTTTGCAACTGCAATTTTTAACTGCTTATGTCTAAATTTAGGTTTTCCTTGCACCTAGTTCCAGAATTACCTCTTGAAGTTTATGTTGCTTGTTTTATCCTAAATAGAGTAAAAATGGGTGGATCCTTAAACTCTCCCTTTCCATGGCTGAGGCATTTAGTATAATATTTTCAAATGAAGGTACTGCATGGACTGTGCAATTCATGTTGTAGGTTTTTGTAGTCTTAAGATAACGCCCGTTGTTGCAGGTCTTGAAAATTATGAAGATTCAGTCATTTTACGTTTATTGTTTCCCATTTATATACACCTGTTTACAATGCATGAATTGGCTTATTCCATTATCATATATCCTATTTTCTTGCTATCAAGTGTCTGAAAGTTCTCATCTGGCATCTAAAGTTATAATAATTGCCTTATGCTGACAGCAAGGGAACAGAGGATTCTCCTTAGCTGTTATTCCTATGGATTTGTTGCTTTCTTATCTCTCCTTATACAGTCACAAGTCTGGTCTCGAAAGAAAACAATATGCAGGAATATATCTAGAAATGGATTAGCAGAGGACTAAGCTATAAGCTGCCTACCCTGGTTACTGGTAGTTACAGACTCCTTTTTGGAGCAAAAATGATCAATAATAAGGGTGTTAACTAGTAACATCTGGTTTTACGTGTGGCGCAAGTTTGATCCAAAATTTCTACTTCTAATGCCTATACAATTTTCACTGTGGTAGGTCATGGTGAGCGGAGAAACATAATGATCTATGTGAATTATGTTATTTTGGGAGAAAGGTGGCTGGTGTCTTGGAAAGCTACCATTTAGGTGCTTAAATGTTCCATTAGCATCCCGCCCCAACCCCCTACAACCCCCCCCCCCCCCCCCCCCCCCCCCCCCCCCCCCCCCCACCCCCCCACACCCCCCACCCACCCCCCCCACCCCCAAAAAAAAAAAAAAAAAAAGAAAAACCCACCACAACCACAAACACTCCCCCCGCGGTATCCTTTAATGCTTTGCTTATCAAAACAGGTGGGCCTAAGAACTTCCCTCATTAATTGTTTTTGGTCCTTGTTTGTTAGTAAGCGGTTTATAGTCTTTGAAGAATTATTGATGTCATAATTCTTATCAATTTTATACCTTGTTAATTCCTCCAACACATTGAATTAGCCTTGTTATATCCTATGTTTATAATCCTTATTGTAACTTTGACGTTACAGCTTATTAAGTGAACAACTTGTAGATGTTCTATGGTTTAGCAGTTTCAAGTCATGCTTAAAAAGATTCTTTGTATTAATTTAGCTCAAAGTATAACTAGGCTGTGTAAGAACCTTGAAAATCCCAATCTCGAAAGTATAAATAAGTTGCTCGCTAAGAGCTTAGGCGGCCACTTAAGCACTGAGTCATGCTTGTCATTTGTTCTTTTATGCTCACTGTTTAAGATATTGTTGGTGCAGAATAATTGGGGGCTTCAGTTATCTCCTGTAGGAACAAAGAAGTATCTTCTGTGTTGTATTCTGACCAAAGGATTTGTGATTTATGAGGAGAGAGAACATATTTTATCCCGGTCAAAGGGATTTGTGATTTATGAGGAGAATGAAAATATTGTATTCTGACCTAAGGATTCACTTTATGATCTTTTTGACAGCCTTTGCTCAATATAAATATCGGTAACATGTTCATTTGGGAGCATAGCTTAAAATCTCGGTATGAGTTTTTAGTATCAATAGCGTTAATATCATCCTATATTGGATCAGCTCTAGCCCGATATGAAATTTGCCGATACATCAGGGACTGAAAACCCCATATGATATTTGCCGTATATATCACAAGATGAAATCTGTAACCATGTTTTGGAGTATCTTGTTTTTTTTTTTTTTTAATTATTCTTTTTGAAATGACATTTTGTCATGTGTTAACTGTAAGGGACAATCCACTTACTTTCATTGGTAGCTATCATAAGCTTCCTTTACTGCAATTATTCATGTATAAATTATAATGATTCCTTCTTTTGAAGTCTGAGTGCCAATTGAATCTCTTTAAACTTTATAGAGGGGAACATATTCAATTTGTAATATGGATGAAAGTAGATGAGCAATCACCTTATCCCTGGTCGATAAACAACCACATGTTATTTGAGAAATTTGTAATATGGATGGAAAATGTGTTTTTGGGAGGGAAGAGGCTATTAATTCCTCAGCTTTGGAGCAGAGGGAAGAGGCTATTAATTCCTCAGCTTTGGAGCAGGCTATCAATATATAGGCCTTCATGCAACTATTATTGGAAGTATTTAAGAAACATATGAAGTTTTTGGTTTGATAATTTATTTAAGAGGTAGTGGAGTAATTGAGACTCAAGAACACGAGATCATGCATGAATTTTCAGACATTCTTGGAGGCAACATGAGAAGAACAATAAGGATGTTAGTGGATAAAGCTGTAGTTGGTCTAGGACAAGTTTCTTAGAGGGTTGATAGAGATTGATACAATGACTGTAGTTAAGCTGGATTGAGCAAGTGTTCCATGGTTATGATACAAAACAGATGTCTATCCATGTTGACACTTCTTTAGGCTGTTGCAAACAAGTGCATAATAATTTATTGATGAAATGTCGGCTGATTCTGAGATATATATCAGAATATTGTATCAGGTTTTGAGATACCCGATACGATATCAACCCTATAAAATCGGTGACATTAAGATCGATATTGCCAATATGACCGATTTTGCCGATATTGATGGCCGATATTGGCGATATCATTATTAAAAACTATTGGCCGATATCGAGATTTTAAACCATGTCTAAAAGGTTTTTAGTATACTTGCAAGTACATATGCATTAGATGCAGGATATTATTATTAAAATTTCTGCCACTACATTAAAACTCCGAAGTCGTGGTGAGAGTTGAAGATAATATATTTATATTCTAACACTCCCACGCAGATCGAAGGCACTCTTTATGGGCAAAAAGTTGGGTTTTTTTGCGCAACATTATTTTTTGTTTTTTAAATTCACTTGTTAACTGCGCGCCCGGTGAGAATTGAATCTGGCTGCTCTGATATCATATTAAAGTCTCTGCCACTGCACCGAAACTATAAAGGTGTGAAGAAGATTGAAGGTAATATATTTATATTCTAACAAATATATTATTAGTAGTAGTATTATTGTTGTTGTTGTCGTCGTTGCCAAAAGCAGTGTTATTTTGCTTTGCACATTATTCTTTTTTGTACAAACATGTACCTCTCATATATGATATGTTTCAAATATATTTATATTCACAAAAAAGCACATATGTTGTTGTGTCCTTGTGTCTTTTTGGAGAAATGTGATATTCATGTGTGGGTCCAAAATCTTATGTTAATGGAAAACAATGGTACATGTCAAATTATACCATTCTTTGGTTCACAATTTTACTATTATAATAATCTAGCCTTATAATCTACATAATAATTTAGAACCTTTCGAGGGGTCATTCTTACGCTTTTCCTTATTGATCCCTTGAGTTCGTGCTTTCCAACTGGATCCAGTTATTTCTTAAATCTAACCCAGTAAATCTTGAAGTTAGCTTCCAGAACACTTCTATATACGCTTGTTATTGACTAACTGCTAACATGCTATCTGTAAGTCAAGGTATTATCTCCAGAAGATGAAAAATCTAAGATTCAAGTGGATTAACAACCGCAATCCAATGCATAGCCATTTCAAATTGGAGCCACCTATGGCTATATTTGGCTCGTTAATGAAATGGATGAATCACTATCTGGTCCCACGTCAGGTTAGATTAAATCAAGTCCATATTAAAGTTGATTATTATAAGTTATACAAATTGATCTGCTTGTAGTGCAAAGTTTCCTCTACCCAAACCAAGGGTCGGTTTGTAGGGCAGATTAGAACCATCTTGGTTTTCTAGTGGGGATTAGATTCATCTTCTATGATTATAATCTGGGAAATGTATAACAACAGTTGATTCAGGTAAGAACCTGCCATGCTGTCTTTATTCCGGTGGGGGGGGGGGGGGGGGGACATTATTTGGGGGTTTATACATAAATGAGGTTGCAATTCAGTTCTAATGAGTGCCCCAGTCACTGTCATTGCCCTTCATTTAATTGTGGTTTTGTGTGGTGCGTACCCATTGTGCTGTGTAGCTTATTCTTATGCATTTGCAAGTTCACGCAGTTGCATTTACCGTCACCAAATGGTCTTTCAGTGTGCCCATTGTGTTATAGCTTATGCATTTGCAAGTTCATCATATTGTTGCATTTACCATTATTTCTGCATCTTTGGATGCAATTAGAAGGTGAATGCCCACTAACTTTTTTTCTTCATTTAACTTCATGAATCATTATTTTAAACGTTGCTTGTCAGTGGGTATGTTAATAATAGGGTCTCTATTTCACAACCTCGAAATTATATAAGCATTTCTTTTATGGCAATATCATAAAAAATACTCTATACATGACCAATCCTTTTCTCATATATACAAGTAACTGCATGAGTTTAGTAGCCTTCGACCATTAGCATCAAAGGAAATCCAATTGAATATATATTGCATGTAGTGTGCCTCATTAAAGAGACACTAAATTCTTGTATCTATTATATATAAAGAAAAATGTACCTCAGTCGTCAGCTGAGAGAGTCACGTGGCTGAATCGCAGCCACATATCCTGATCGAAGTGTTTTTGTGAGGACTCTTACTATGAATCGCAGTATTTTTTGTGAGGACTGTTACCATGATCGCAGTGTTTTGTGAGAACTGCAGAGTGCTATTTAGACTGAGAATATTTGAAATTTTTTAGGACTGCGATCAGTGTCACAGTGCCAACTGAGAGTCTTTGAGCTGGCAGCTGAGGTACACATACCCCCCTCCATCTCTCTCTCTCTCTCTCTCTATATATATATATATATATATATATATATATATATATATATATATATATATATATATATATATATATATATATATTCTGGCCATCCCCAAATTGATGTGAGTAGGAAATTGTTATGGTGTGAATGGTTTCCTTTCTTTGGAGAACTAGACCTTTCCATTTGAGGTTGATACTCCATCTCGATATTCCAAGTTTTTTTCCTATGCCTTATTGATTTTCAACATACTGTGCGCACAATTTACTTTTGTCATCCCTCAGTCATTAGTTTTTAAGTAATTGAGTGTATAATCTTTGTGAAGCTTTGATTGCCTTCTCTATAAGCTTTGATTCCCTGTTAAGTATTCCTTCTAGAATTCCGGTCCTTTCTCTGCCTTATATGATCAATATTATTTTTCCTATGTTTATATTTCATTAAATTCTGACTTATATTTCATTAAATTCTGACTTCACTGTTAAGCTGTCTTTTATTGATTTTGTGGAACCAAATGGTGGGCAGAAACTTGATCATCATGTTACGTCACATCGCCTTCAGAATATTATTATTGACAGATTTCTCCTCTTTTTTCCTTTCCTCTCAGGATGGTAAAACTGTTGATACACTGGAGGGTGCAAACCCATCGAGTTTGGCAAACAAAGTTGCAAAAATTGCTGGATCCGCTGAGCATGCAAAATCAGCTGCACCTGCCAGTCTTGGACTGGCTGCTGGGCCTACAGTTCTTGAAACGGTCAAAGAGCTGGCAAAGGAAAATGGATCCTCCCAGACTACAACTCCAAGCACAGGCCTGACTGACTCTCTGAAGAACCGAATGCAGCAGCTTGTGGATTCTCACCCTGTTTTTCTTTTCATGAAAGGAACTCCCGAGCAGCCCAAGTGTGGCTTCAGCCGGAAGGTGGTTGATATTTTGAAGGATGAAGGTGTTGAATTTGGAAGCTTTGATATACTTACAGACAATGAGGTGCGTGAAGCGATGAAGAAGTTTTCCAACTGGCCAACCTTTCCCCAGCTTTATTGCAAGGGAGAGCTTCTTGGTGGCTCCGATATTGCAGTTGCTATGCATGAAAGTGGTGAATTAAAGGATGTCTTTGTAGATCATGGAGTTCCTGTTGTTTCCAAGCAAACTAAGGGCTCGGAATTATCAAAAGATTCATCACCATCTGATACTGATAAGTCTGCAAAAAGTGGGGGTGTCACATACTCCTCAGGCCTGAGCGCTGCCTTGACCTCTCGTCTCGAAAGACTTATCAATTCCAGCCCTATCATGTTGTTCATGAAAGGGAAACCAGAGGAGCCCAAGTGTGGATTTAGTGGGAAGGTTGTCGGAATACTTAATCAGGAAAAGGTTACGTTTGGGAGCTTTGATATTCTTTCTGATGATGAAGTCAGGCAGGGGCTCAAAGTTCTCTCTAACTGGTCTAGCTATCCACAACTCTATATAAAAGGTGAGCTAATTGGAGGATCTGATATTGTGTTGGAGATGCAGAAGAGTGGTGAGCTAAAGAAAATTCTGACCGAGAAAGGGATCCTACCAATAGAAACACTGGAGGACCGACTTAAGAGTCTGATCTCATCATATCCAACGATGCTCTTCATGAAGGGTACACCGGATGTTCCCCGCTGTGGTTTCAGCTCAAAGGTTGTGGATGCACTTAAGAAGGACGGCATCAGCTTTGGGTCCTTTGACATCCTGAGTGACGAGGAAGTTAGGCAAGGATTGAAGACGTACTCCAACTGGCCAACCTTTCCTCAACTTTACTACAAAGGTGAGCTGATAGGGGGCTCTGATATCATACTGGAACTGTATAATAATGGGGAGCTCAAGTCAACCCTCTCCGAGTAGGTAGTGTTTAGTAGGTGAACAAAGTATGTTCTGCTCTATCTTTTATCACTTTCTTGAGTTTCTTTGAGGGATGATGGAAGTGCTTTTTGATAATATCATCATCAAATCTTTACATTGACTGTTGTTTATTTCCTACTCTTTAGTCCACGAGTATGTGACAGAGACTTGTGGTTTGAGATATTTTGGTGCTTCTCATGCTGTTTGTTTTTCTTGCTCCATTTTTTTTAGATTTGCTTGGGTGATCTGATATATTGCTAAAACTTCTGTAGTCTCGGCATATGTTGGCCGGATATATCTTAAACATTTGAAGTTTAGAGCATCATGCCCCCAGTTATTGAAAAACTCGTACATGTTCAGATGTTGGTCATATATCAGTACTGCGAGTTTTAAGTATCAACTTGCAGTTTGCTGGTCTTGAGATGATGCTTCCTCTTCCACATATGGTTTTCTTTGATATTTTTTTCTCAACTTTTGAAGCTTGAATTTCCTCATGAGTCCGAGTGCTGGGCCAAGAAATTGAGCATCTACTTGTGCCGTCTTCATCTGAAAATTAGTGGGTGTTACTACAAAGAAGATATAGATACCTTGCGCAGAATGCATGCAGTGATACTCAGTATCTGGACAAAATTAGCAGATTTGAGATGTTTGTTTCAGATATCTTCTCTGTTTGAAATTGATGGAAGCAGAAAGATCTCCTGCCTGTATACATTGTTATATTCACGTTGTTTGGTTCTTGTTTTTATTACACAAGTGTGTCTAGTGGAAACAAACAGAAGCAAGCATGTAAGACTTGAGACTCAGTTCTGCTCTTTGTTCCCTGATCTTTGAGGAAACTTTGTTTCCTCTTCTAAAACTTAAGCATTTATCATTTTTCGTCGTCATCATCTAAATGTACTGAGACAGCCATTTCCGCAGCTCGGTCTCAAGTGTTCTGTAATACGCAATCTGTGACTGTAACTCTTGATTCTCCTTCTGCAACACCTTGTTTTCCTCTGCTAGATCTGTGTCATTTACCTTAGCCGTTGAGCTCCTCTCTCTGGCTTTGAGAAAACTGGGGAAAGCACTCGGTTTGCATTTCCTTCTCCTAATCTCTGATAGCAAATACCTTCTGCCTTTCTGAAAGTTCTCATGTCGGAACTCCCAATGATCCGAAGCTGATTTCTTGAAACCCTAATGATCAAGAAGACACAATGTGTTATTTGAAAACCACTAGGATCATTCAATATGATATTTCTAAAATCTGTTCCTTTCATGTTAAGCAATAACGTTGTAGATATCCTCAGCTTACAGCTATTATATGTGATGATCTTATCAACGTCTAATATCTGCCAGGACAAGAAGATTTAGAGAGCATGAACCATGAAAAGAGAAGGCAATTAAGCTGAAGCAGAAATCGTAATGAAATAAAATGATGATATATATCCAGCCTATAATGGTGAGAGACAACATATCCTTGCTCTTTGCGATATAAACCCACAAATCTGATGCTTCAGGAAACTAAATAAGACAATCCCTGGACTTCAGATATCCAAACCAAGAATAAAGAATGTTTGGATGCTTGGTAAAGATCAAGGCATACAGAATCCTGGACTTCAAGCAGCAGATGCATCTCTAATAAAAGAAGAGTGACAATGGCAAGCCAATTCAGCATTACTTCAGCGGCATTACATTTTCCTTTTTTTTAAGAGGGGTAGGTTCGAATCTCCCCTATCCGCAGTGAGCGACGGGATTTTCAAATTAATTTGCAGGGTGCATTTAAAAGGTATATTATGTTGGAAATTTTATCGATATTTTTCTTTTAAAATTAAAACAAGCAATAATTAAAACTTAGCACAAATCAATTAAATGTGTATCAATTATTAAACATGCAATAAAATTAAAACAAAGTGCAAGATCGCTGGAGTGGGAGATGTAGTCGTGCAACGCACTGTCCTAAAAGACAAATGACCGGTCATCTCATCCGGACATCATATTGGCCTCGTCAACTAACGGTAGAAAATTTTTCGGAATCACCAGCACCTGGGGGCTCAGACACTAACACCAGGTCTCTGCTCAGATTCAGAACGGTTGCCTAGAAAATAAAGAAGGAAGAAGAAAATTTAATTTAGGTTGAAGTCATTCTCACGAAAAGTATGCCTCAAAAGATTTAAGAGGGAAAAAAGAGAAAATGATATGTTGAAAATTGAGCTAGGTTCTATTTATAGCCTTAAAACCACAATTGTTGTAACAACTCCATCAGAAAATTCGAACAGTTGAGAGATTTGCTCAACTGACTTGAATCTTAAGACTTGGTCTATATTTGACTTTGTCAAAATAACTGAAATGAAAAAAAAAAATTTATTGATTTTAATTTAAAATCCAACAGCCCCCAAAAGCTTGAGTTTCAGGAAGATAGAATAAAACAACATGATGTAAATAAATCAAAAACACAAATCAAAAAATATAAAACACGAACAAGATTGGGCAACCTTATACTGTAGATTTAGGGTAAATAACTTGCGACCTTGAATTTAAGTTTAGTGAATTCATCGTCACTCTGAGAGACATAATGATCTACATATTGAATTAGGTATCTTTTACCAGATATTGATGAAAGACGCACACAGTAAGTTCTCATCTATTGAGCTAGCAGGTTGAGCTTTAATAGTCATGCTCACAGTAACTAACTCATGAGAGTTTTTAGGGTCAGCCCAACCCCCCAATCGCGGCTGTCACGGTTCTTTTCACATAAGTAAGTCCTCCAAGGGTATTATACCTGGATGTTATACCCTCCACGCTATTAAGAGTTTTACTCAATCTTATCTAACTGTACATAAGAGCATTGTCACCATAGAGAAAGGGTAGCAGCTACAACGCTACACATACGATATAAATATATTCGGATTGATACTACACACGAGTATCACCAGTCAAACTTGTTTTTACTACATTGAACCTCTTTCATGGAACCAGCTCCCAATCAAGTAAGTTAGATTCCTACTGTCCTGAACTCTACTGTAGGCTTAACCTCATCTCCCTCGATGAAAGTAGAACTATATTCCTAGAAAGACCCTTAGTCAGAATGACTTTATATTGTCCAGGGTCAGACAAATGGCTAAACAAGCTTTATTTCTCTAGTGGTGATAGTCAGAGGTGTAACTTTTCATAACCACATTATTATGACTTTTGACACTCTTTATTAGACCTATAAAGCCTTTGGGTAATTGGTAGAGTCTCTCCCCATTTGGGATAATAAAATAATTATAAAATTTTTCTTGTTGCCTTAGTTCAAAACAAGCAAATTATACCATAATGGTTTATCACAAAGCATAGGTATATTGCATTTGATTATTCCACTATTTAAAGTATATGTATATACATATATTTAATTTGATAAAGAATAATCAAGAAATTTATACTTATCAAAAGTCATTTAAATGCACATTTAGTGTCAAATTTAAGTATTAATATGCAATTTATATATATATATATATATATATATATATATATATATATATATATATATATATATATATATATATGAAAATATTGCTTAAGTATATGAAAACATATAGTATATACTTGATTGAAACTTTATAAACTGTACATGTACTAGTAGGAAAATAATTTATTATCAATTTTACTCACCTTGTTAAGACATTGATCATATCAAAAAATGGATTTTAGTATCTTATAAGATGGCTGCAAATTGATTCCTTACCAGATAGCAAAGTATCCTAATTTGTCTTGCAATTTATATTCTTAGTAGCACCCGATTTTTCATCTTGAAAAAATCACCATTGTCTTAACTTAATGATTAGGATTTAGAATTTAATTTTTCTTTTATACATACAACTTGTTCATGTATTCACAAATAATACATGCATATAATGTATGCACTATAGATCTTTAGTTTTGAAAATATGTCACATTTAAAATCTTCAAAAAAATTTAAACGATTTGAAAATATTTACAATTAATAGTGAAAATTATAATATCCTTTCTGAAGAAGTAGAGTCTTTAAAGAAAGGGTTGAAGTGCATGACTATATAAGACGTAGTAGTCATTCAAAATATTTTAACTATAGAATGATGTACTCATAATTTCAAATTTAAATCTTAATATATATATATATATATATATACAATTTAATAAATAGTAAAATTTGAAGTTTAATATTTTCACAACTTATATAAGAATTTTCACATAATTTTATATTGTTAAAATCATGAATATACTTAAATAAGAGTTGTGTAAATTTTTTTTGACAGTTATGAATATAGTTTTAATATAATAAGTTAAATCTATAAACGATAATTTTAACTTGATATAATATCAATTATATCTTATTACTTGAAAGCCATTAATGAAATAAAACAAAATATACAATTTTATCTCTTAGGAAGTGGGGGATTATAATTTTTAAAGATCAAACTGAACTTTGATTTATAAGGGAGTCCAATATATTATATCATAAGAAAGTCATTTATAGTTTAGTAACATAACTTTAATTGAATCCAATTAGATTTGGATGGGGGCAAAACTACACATGGCTATGATCCTAATTAACATATACATTTTACATAAGCTCAAATTATAAGATTTTCTCATACAAACATAATATCACAAGTAGCATATTTTTCTAATTGTAGTTTCAATATAATCATATTGTTAGATATTTTCAATCCTACTATGTTTCTCATATTAGACTAAATATAGATTAAGATACCAATTTTAACTAACTTAGCATGGTTCGATCATAATTTACATCAGACTCAATCTCGATCCAACCATAACATGTAATCAAGGTTAATCCTAGACAGAATCAGGTATGTCCAAATATTGGTGTGTCTGCTAGGGTTATAACCTAGATAATAATATTATTTCTAAAGATATGATTAAAAAAGACCGTTGATATATCTAATAAGAATCCTATAGTTATTGGGTTAGCAAAAATCCCAATTTTACCAGTTTAATTAGCAGGTCGTCGTAACTCAAGTGGTAGATTTTTTGCTTTTGGCGTTCTTTAATTACAGAACCACGTCGAGTACTCTTTCTTAGTTAAACACCAATTGTACAAAATTTTAGGAAATTAATTTACCCTTAATTTCCTTGTCCTATTGAATAAGAATACTTAAGATCTTATACCTATATCAGTTACATGAAGAGAGTACAAATAATATTGTTGTAATCTAAATTTGTCAAAATGACAAGAAAATTTCTATCATATTTTCTGTATTCATAATATTTAAAATGTCAGAATATAAGTTTATGTTGGTGGATTTTAAATTAGGATATGCAGAATAAAAGTGTTTTCAATTTGTAAAAATAATATAATCTAACTAGATATAAACTATAATTCAAGAGTAACAAGATATTTTAAAGAACTTGAACTAATTACAATATGTAACTTAAAACACAGTATTAAAATTTATATCTCGTTATTCATAAATTTTGAGATACATATAAATTTACTAGCTATATGATATTAATCAAAAATATTAGATGGATAATCTCTAGTATGTTGCAAGTAAAATTAAAGAATAACTTGAGAATACAACTTACTATACTTAGGTTCATTATTAACAGATCATGTTTATTATTATATGAGGTATTGGCTCATAACAAGTGGTATTAAAGAAAATCTCAAGCTAAAGTCAAATATCTGAAATGGACATATCATAATAATTGTAAACATATCATCATGAGGCATCATATATTCACAATCACATCGAAGTAAGTACCGAACTGTCATGAAAATTACTGAAAACAATTTGAGCTATCTGAAAAAATTCTTAATGTTTTGATTGCATAGGTTTATGAAATGTTAAAAGTTAGACATTTTTCCAGTGAAGCCTCGCCTATAACTAGAATAGAAATCCTCTATGAAAAAGTATGAGAGATCACAGAATCTATTTTAAAATAATTATTAAGAAATATTTATTAATCGTTCTAGAGTTTGAAATAATAATCAAAATCTCTATATCCCGTTAATGTCAACATACATCTAAGACATTCATAGAAGACATCCCAAAATGATTAGAAAAGTACTTGCTAAGAAGCACACAGTTGTCATTATAGATAATGATACACTCTAAAGTTGCTTGCCATGATTTAAGAGATTTATGAGTTGATCGCATCTAGGCAGTTGAATATGTGATTTAAATTGAAACTAAAACGAAAAAGAAAAGTCATATAACTTGAATGTGAATGATCAGTCCTCTGGTCAAAATGTATCAGCCAAGTTTTGTTGGATCCATTTAAATCTAGAATAAGTTATGAAACTACTAAAACACAAAAAATAAGTTAAGCTTGTCTTTTATTTATCTCAACAAAATCCTTGTATGTCAAGAAAATATAATTAGGCTTTTATAAGATTCCAATTTAAGTCTGTATTCACGGAGTGGCTGCATGTTTCTCCTCTATTTAAAATATTGTAGAAGACTGTTTGATCTCTCTAACATTTAATAAGGTCGTGATTACTACAAATAAAGATTATTTAGGCAGCTATATTGGACCTTGTAATAAAGAATAAAAGGTAAACCTTGTAATAGAACTTGTATTAATTTTTTGCAATAATTTTAATCAAACAAAATTTGCAAGAATTTATATAATAGTTTGTAAGAAATATCTTAATCTATTTAATTTGCGTGAAGTAGAGAATAGATTAAAGAAATCCTTTGTAAGAGTTAGTTAAATAATTAACTACACGTAGGAATATAACAATATGCTTGTACGAATTTAGATAACTATTCTACTACATAAAATAATTATTTTACAAAAAAATAATAATTAATTAATTTGCATGAAAATTAATTAACAGGAAAACCTCATTTGTCTTCTAGATTGTTAGAAATTTTATCCATATTTTTCTTTTAAATTAAAACATGCAATAATTAAAACTTAGCACAAATCAAATTAAATGTGTATCAATTACTAAACATACATCAAAATTAAACAAAGAGAAAGATCGCTAGCTTGGGAAATGTAGTCGTGCGATGTACTGTCTCAGAAGATAAATGGTCGGTTCTCTCGTCTGGATATCGAATTGGTACCGTCAACTAGCAGTAAAAACTCTCTCGAAATCATCAGCACCTGGGTTCGGACGCTAGCACCAGGACTCTGCTCAGATTCAAAACGGTTGCCCAAAATATAAAGAAAGGAGAAGAAAATTTAATTTAGGTTGAAGCCATCCTCACAAAGAGTAGGTCTCAAAGGAAATTTAAGAGAGAAAGAAGAGAAAATGAGAACTGTGTGTTGAGAATTGAGATAGGGTTCTATTTATAACTTTAGAACCCCGTTGTTGTAATAACTCTATCAGAAAATCCGAGCAGTTGAGAGATTTGCTTAATTAACTTGAATCCTGAGAGTTGATCTATATTCGACTTGGTCAAAATAAAGCTTTTTTTATTGAATTTAATTCAAAAATCTAACATATTATGCAACGGTTCGATTTCTCGGTGTACATAAGCCATTAGGGTTGACTAGCGGTTCATGGAGGCCTACTCATACCGTGCAAAGACTAGTAGTAGGGTCTGTTTGGTTGTCGTAACTGGCCGTAATTCGTAGTTGTAATTGGTAAAGTCTTTTACAATTGTAAATGAGTTACATGTATGTAAATTTTACGGTGTTTGGTTGGTGATATAAAATTGTAAAGTGGGAAAGTGTATTGTACTTTACGGTGTTTGGTTATCGTAATGTATAAGTCGTAAGTGAAAAAGTTGACCACAAAATTAACTATTTGGTGATTTTAAAAGTTTTAATACTGCAAATAAATATTAAAAAAGTTAAATATTAAAAAAATTTAATATTAATATAAAAAAATATTACAAATTTGTATGACCACAAAATTAACTGTAACTGGGCTGTAAGTGAGTGATAACTGGATTGCAAGTGAGTGTTAGTTAAGTTACGTAAGTCTTTTACGAATTACGGTCCAAACAAACGCCGTAGTTGTAACTGGGTAGTAAGTCATTTACGAATTACGGAATTTTACGCGAAACAAACGGCCCCGTAGTTTCATGGAGCTATTCTTGTGACTCATGGGTATGCACTAAACATTTTATTTTTCTTTATGAGAGTTTCTTTTTTCCACTGGGGGGGTTTTCTTTCCTCCACTATAGATATGAGGATATGATGTAAGCCTACACACATTTCTAAAAAAAATGATAAAATCTTGTTCAGGACGTCGTGTCAAGAGATGAAAGGTGAAGGTCATGACACCATGAGTTGTCACAAGAAAAATACAACATGAAAACAATAGAAAGTTAAAAGTCGTGACAAGCTAGTTGCGGTACAATAAAAAAATTTTATTGTGTTCATCAGTGGATCTATCAAGTTTGAGATTACCATAAGAATAGTGAACTTGACAACACATGAGATCATTAACAATAGAGCAATGGATCTAGCAAATATTGATAGACCAATAGTTGATGATTGATGGGAAAAAAATCATGATAGTATGTTAGTGGGAAGCCCAGGCTTTAGTAGGACCATGGTAGTTGAGTGGAGGCGGCTAGCCACATAGGGAAAACATTAATGGATTGGAGCATAACCAATGATTGTTGGAAGATTACAACGACGAAATATTCGTATAATATCAATAGGACCATGGCATAACTTGACGTTGGTTAGCTACAAAAACAGCTGTGGGCACGATGCTGATGAATAAAACTCTAAGGATATGGGAAAGAAATACTTTTGGATCAGTTCTTCGCAAAAAAAAAAAAAACGAATTTTCATGAGAAATTGGGGGTGTTTGGATTCAAGGAATTGGGTGGAAGTGAGGAAGTGGGAAGTGTCTTTTCTCATTTCCGCTGTTCATCCAAACACCGGAAAAAGAAAATGGAAAAAGTTCTTTTCCTTCTTTCTTTTCTCCTTTACACAACGTTTTCCTCACTTCCAGAGTGCTACAGTTAATTTTGTGGTCATGTAAATCTCATTTGTAATAAATTGTAGCACAAAACAGTTAATTTTTTGCTCATGTAAATCTCACTTGTATTCTAATTACAGTCTAATTTTTATTTTTCTTAATTAATTTTTAATTTAATATTATTTTGCGGTCAACTTTGTAGTCAACTTTTCCACTTTCACTTCCACATTACCATCCAAACACCGGAAAAGACATAACATTTTTCAAACCATACTTCCCAACAACATCTAAACACCAGAAAACTTACTAACCAATTCTCAAGTTCCAAAGGGAACTATTACCACTTCCTCACTTCTTCACTTCCTCACTTCCACCCTTAACCAAACAGGCCCAATATGGAAAGGAATCAAGAAGAGAGGTAGCTTTCCCTTGACGGGGCAATAAAGTTGAATTTCCTGCGGGCTCAGGTCCAACAGATTTACAAAGAGGAGAAAATTATGTGGAGGCAACGGGTGCGAATTAACTGGACTAAACAGGGGGGCTTAACATTGCCTTCTTTCACAAAATAGCTAATGCGAAAATAGCAAGAACTTGATTCTCAAGATCGAATCACAAGGAAAAATTATTGAGGATGAGGGTCATATTAGAGCTCATATCCATGACCACTTTAAGAATTTGTTCGCATCGAAGGCTGAGTATAGATGGTATAGGTATATTCCAGACAATTGAGGTTATGTAGAGGATTTGGACAGGATTATGATGGATATTTCCAAGCCTTTTTTCTGAGGAAATTAAGATGGTGGTTTGGGCTCTGGGAAGGACAAGACACCAGGCTAGGACAGTTTTTCTATTTTCTTTTACCACCATTTTTGGGATGTTGTGAAGCCTTAATCTTTTGGAGCAATTCCATGGGGGGTCACTTCAACTTCACAGAATTAAGTACAATCATGTGGTTCTTATTCCAAAGAAGGGTGAGACCAAGGAAGTCGGGATTTCAGAGCTGTTAGTGTCCTAAAAGTGTCCGTTAAGATCTTGTCTAAAGTTTTGGTGAATCGTCTTAGGAACCTCTTGCGTGTTATTATTGATGACCATCAATCCGGGTTCTTGAAGGGAAGAAACATTCTTGAGTCTATTGCCTCCGCTCAGGAAGTGATTCATTTTTCTAATCGGAACGAAATTCCAAATTTCATGTTGAAGTTGGTTTTGAAAAGGCAGGTGACGCAGTTGAATGGGGATGCATTTTGGAAACTATGCGAACTTGGGGTTTTTCACAATCCAGGATCTCTTGGGTTACGCTTTGACTGCAGTTTGCTAAGATCAATATGTTGGTTAATGGAGTTCAAGGCCGAGAGATTTAATGTAAGAGGGGTCTGTACCAGGGTGATCCCATGTCCCCTTTGATCTTTGTTTTGATGGCTAATGGTTTGCATCACATGATTTCTAATCTTCGAACCAACGGGTTGGGTTGCAGAGATGCTGCTAATTCGGTGGTCAATCTACATTATGCGGATGACACCTTAATCATTGGAAAAGAATGTATCTCGCAGGCTATGATTCTTAAGTGGATCATTTTTTGGTTCGAGAGATGGTCCGTGCTCAAGATCAACTTTACAATAGTGCTTTGATTTTTCTGGGGGATATTTTTGTTAACAGCTTTCTCCACTCCTTGATATTTAATTGCGTTTTCCAAAGACTTCCTTTGTCTTATCTTGGGTTGCCTTTTACTATTGGCAGTCTTAAGAAATTGCACTGGGGATTGCTTATTAATAAGGTGTAGAAAAGACTGGCAGATTGGAAAGGGAAAGTGCTCTCTCTTGGTGAGAGGATCACTACGATCAGTGCAGTGTTAACCGCCATTCCTACTTATTTCTTGTCTTTTTCTTTTCTTTTTCCCTAGGGGGGTGGAAAGAGAGAGAGATTCTCAGAGGAGAAAGTTCCTTTGGAGCTGGACTCATAAGGTGGGGAATGGATTTTGCTTGGTAAGTGGAAACGGGTCAGCAAGCACAAAGAGTTCAGGGGCATGGGTGTCAACAACATCCAGGACTTTAATATGACTTTGCTCCTCAAGTGGTAGTGGAAGCTTTTAGATAAGTCTGACCGTAAGTGAATATCCCTTAGTTTCCATAATTATCGGTCCACCACTGGGTGGTGGACTGACTGATGTATTAACGAGGGTTCCTTTTTCCTTTTTTGGAAAGGTTTGAGATCGATCAAGGATTTATTTTTCCGGGGGATTGCGGTGGAGATTGATAATGATAGAGGAACTATATTCTAGATTGATAAATAGTGTTCGAATGTCCCTTTGAGGAGCCTCTTCTCTGAGCTTTCTTCTTTGGCGAAAGATCCCCCTGGATCAGTTGTTTCTCATAGGACGGTTGGCGGTTGGAACATCAAGGTGCCGAATTCGGGTCTTGGCGATCTCTTGTTGGGTATTTTATACTATTTTCTAAAACATGCAATATCTTTAAAAACTAAATTGAGATAAAACAACAATTATGCTAGCATGTAACAACGATTATAATTAAATAAAACAAAAGAACCTGGTTTGGGGAATGCAGTCGCGATGTCGCTGCCCTAAAGGATCAAAAGCCCGTCTCCTTGTCCAGACGTTGAATCGGCCTTGTCCCATAGCGGTAAAGGATCCCCCGGATTCACCAGCACTCAGCCCAGGACGGTGGGCAGAGCCTCTGCTCAAATGAAGAAGTTGCCCATAAAAATAAAGATGAAAATTCTTTTAAACACTGAAGCCATTCTCACGAAGAGTAGTCTTCAGGTTTTCTTTTAAGATGAGAAAAGAAAAATGAGTTGTGTCTGTAGCTATTGGAGTGAGGGTCTATTTATAGAGTTAGAACCCAGGTTGTTGTAACCACTCCAACAGAAAATCCAAGCGGTTGAGATATTTTCTCAACCGATTTAGATTCTAAGACTTGGTCAAAGTTGACTTAGTAAAACAAAATCTGAAATGAAAGCTTTTTCTTTTTATTTTAATACAAAAAATCCAACAGTCCCCCCCAAAAGCTTGAGTTTCAGGGAAGACATAATAAAACAAATCAATAACAATCAAATCATAAAACACGAATAAAATTTGGGCAACATCATACTGTGAATTCGGGACAGGTGGACTACGCCTGGAACCTTCCTTAGTGAATTCATCGCCATCTGAGAGACATAGTGGACTACGCCTGGAACTAGCCTCTTTTACCAGATATTGATAGAATACACACACAGTAAGTCTTCATCTATTGAGCGAGCGGGTTGAGCGTTAAAGGCCATGCTCACAATAACCGACTCATGAGAGTTTCTAGGGTCAGCCCTGCCCCCCCAACCGCGGCCATCACGGTTCCTCTCACGTAGGTAAGTCCTCCAAGGGTACTACAGCTGGATAGTATACCCTCCACACTACATGCGTTGGACTTATTAAGAGTTAAACTCATCCTTACCTAGCTGTATCATAAGAGCATCTCACCATAGAGAAAGGGTAGTAGCTACAACGCTACATATAGGATATAAATATATCCGGGTTGATGCTCCAACCGAGTTTCACCAGTCCAGCTTGTTACTACCACATTGAACCTCTTTCATGGAACCAGCTCCCAATCAAGTAGGTTGGGTTCCCACTGTCGGTGAACTCTACTATGGGCTTAACCCCATCTCCCTCGATGATTCTAGGACCACACTCCTAGAAAGACCCTTAGTCAGAATGACTTTATGTTTTCTAGGGTCAGAAAATTGGCTTAACAGCCTTTATTTTCAAGTTGTGGCAGTCAGAGATATAACCCTTCAAGACCACATTTTATGACTCTTGACATCTTTAAGTAGACCTATAAAGTCTTTGAGTAATTGTCAGAGTCTCCCCCAATTGAATCCCAATTTGTGTTAGATGGGGAATAAAATCACACATGGCTATTCATCATCCTGTACATGTTTCAACTACATTAAGAGTATACAAATATTATTGTTGTACTCTAGATTTGTCAAAATGATAGGAAAATTCCTACCATATTTTCTATATTCATAATATTAAAATGTCAGAATATAGGTTTATATTGGTAGCTTTCAAATTAGGGTATGCAAAATAAAAAGATGTAGGGCTCTTACTTAGTTTTCAAACCATCAAAACAAGGTATCTATAAATGTCATAACAATGTTTCAACAGTATAAAACAACATAATTAAATTCTGAATCCGTCATGCAAATCTGTACTAGAGGATTTCAGCTAGACATCTAATAATCTCAACCAATAAAGCAAGAAATCCATAAATGGGGTACTTTATTAATGAATGAATGATCCTAAAACAGTCAAGCTAAGTGATTTTGTTTATCTGCTCAATACCTTTAAAAAAAAGTGTGCATGACAAAAAAAAATTTCACTCTACATTCAATTATGCCTAGAGCTTGTGAAATTCTCTCTAAGGTTACAGAACAATGTAGTATGGTTTTTAGAAACAAGAATGACCAAGTTTACCATATGTAATTTGCAATAATGAGCTGGCGGGTACAAGATTGTCTGCCTTGACGAAATACCTCCCAGATATTTTGTTAAGGATTTGGAATTTAAAGGAAATCTATCAAACTTCTATTATATAATATAATATAAGTTACTCGGCATGTGAATGGACAAGAGGTTAATGGACAAGCATTGTGTAGAATATAGTAAACTACAATAGAGATAGAAGAAAACGCATTGTAATACTCAAATTAATCCAACAGAGAATAGTTAAATGATAACTAAAATTTATCATGCACAAGAAATATGTCAAATAAACAATACAGTAATTAAAACTTTTCTCTCACCAAAAGTTCTTTGGGTAAATAAACAATGAAGGATCATGGAGAAGCAATTATCCTCACCCTGTGCGCACTGCGCACTGACCCCAATGATTTCCAATCAAATTGCAGGATTAACTGTATACATGCTTTTTCAGGGAAAACTTTCAGTACTTGCCTCTTAAAATAATGAAAACTAGGTTAGATATCCAGCCTTTAGAAGAGAAGAGAAATGCAGATATAAAATTTTTTAAATAAGGAAGGGTGTTTGTACAATGGAAAGGTAGAAATCTACTGAGTATTGAGACTGTAAACATGATTCATGTATAGGACAACGCTCTAGTGTCAACAGTGCATCTATGAGGAACAGAAATGTTCAAAATTGGACAGGAGTTGTAGAAAATTTGACAAGTACATAGCAACCACCAAGAATTTTTCTTTAGAAAACAAGCAGTGAAACTTTAACATTTTTCACGAGTAGCTGGAAGCTTATGAACAAATGTTTACACTTAAATTGAGTTCATTCCATTGGCAAAGATGTAATTTGAAACACCCATTAGTGATATAATTTGTTATACAAAATTACATGAAGCAAGGCTTCTCAGGACCAGTCCAGCTTCGAAAGCACATGGGACCATTAGAAGGTTTGAACACTAGGATATGGGTGAGTCATACTTAAAAGAGTTTACTACTTGTGCAAAGAACTAAAAGAGTAGTACAAAAGCATGCAATCCAAATACATAAAAGGAACAAAATATAGAGCAAGGAACAAGTAATATGCCTTTATCATAAGTCATAACTAATGTGTCTGTCAATAGATGATGAGCCAAAATCTTGCAAAAAACTAGATTTGAGCACATAAGTAACCAACTAAGCAGGTTAAAGAAGAAAGTGATAGAAGGTACCAAGCAAATGCGTCACACCAGCGGCCAAACTTTTCACACATACCTCCATGAAATTAACAAAGCGGATCAACTAAGAAGTAAGAAGACAACTCATGAAACAGGAATTGTAACTTTCCAGCATAAAATCACAAAAAACAAAGGCTTTTATGAGTTTGTCCCCACTAATAAGAGAGTACAAACATATGAAATAAAAACAAAGAAGAAAGGAAGAAGAAAAAGAAAAAAAACTGATATTAAAAAAATGTTGCATCATATTTTTTTATTTATTTATTTATTTTTTATTTATTTTTTTTATTTTTGGAATCTAAAGAGACTAATCTTCGTTCTAAGTTGGTTGCTTAAAAGGAGCTAATTCCTCGAGGAACAAACTAACAGATAATTAACCATAAGAAGGACTTTTTCACAGAAACAAAATTTCTTCCCATACAGGTGCAGTATCTCAGATCAGATTAAATTTTATTTACATGATGCGTAGCAAGAAAAAAAATCAGCTTGAAACATTTTTTTGTATTATCAAATAAACACATTGTAAGGCCAATGCTTACATAAATTACCAAACATCAGTAAAGTTCAAAGCCGAAAAATAAGTACAATTGCAAAGCCCCTGCAATAGGAACATCTTCCCAATTGTATGGAACTAAAGTTGTTGAACAACACATCTTTTAGTTTACATACTAACTTTAAGTTAAATGCAATATAATCATTGTTGACTGCAGGAATACAATCATCTCACTAGACTAATAAAATTGAACACCGTAAAGAAGAGAGGCCTACACAACATAAGAATTCCAAAAAAAAAAAAAAATTATTTCAAGAGATAAAAAGAAATTAGTTATCTGATTTCATGGGGAAAAAATAAAAATAAAAAAAAAACCACTACAAATGTAAAGAGAGACAAAAACTATATTATCAAAAGTAATTATTTTTAAAAGTGTGTGCTAGAAAAATTCACTCCAGTCAATACACGAGGCATCAATCTGCGACAAATTCCTCGTGAAATAAAATTATAACGCTTCCAAAAATCACTCCTTTAGTTCAAACATATCAAGAAATCGAATAGATCACCAACAAAAGAACCAAATCCATAGGATCCAGTCCGACAGCCCTAAAATCCCTACAAGATCTCACCTTTTAAGCACGTTCTCGGCCTCCTCCTCACTCATCTGGCCCCCAAACATAACCGGAGAGATCCCACTCGCAGGCTTGTTCGTGCGTCTCGATCCGGGCGTGGCAGATTCCGCCGCCGCCCGATCAGCTGCCGCAGGTGGGTTCTCCGTCCACACGAGCAGATCGGCGGTGGAGGTGTGGGGATTCCTCACCGGAGTGCTCCTCTCCATTGGATTCTCGCTGTTTCTCGCTCTAGGTTTTTTCTCTCTCTCTCTCTCTAGAAATTAGTGGAGCAGGGGGAAAAAAAAAATGTGCTGTTGAAAATTCGTAGTCCCTTTTTTTTTTCTTGTTGAAACTCAAATCCAACATTTTCCCAAAAGAAACAATAAATCAAAATCCACTACTTTCTAAACTATGTTATATAACATGATACAACACGCATTGACATCAATTTCATATTCCAGATATTTAATGCACATATTCACCTGCCAATTTCATCCAATCAAATAAAGCCCAAAACTTGGCCCAAATTATCATCTATACCCATAAGTATATCATTTGTAAAAAGGTAACAATGTATATGTTTACACAATTGAAATTAGGTCATATCTGGAACTCAATTTATTTGCATGAAAGAAAATAGATTAAATGAAAAGAGAGGGTATATAATTTTTGATCCTTTAGATTTTTGGGTATTTTATACTATTTTCTAAAACATGCAATATCTTTAAAAACTAAATTGAGATAAAACAACAATTATGCTAGCATGTAACAACGATTATAATTAAATAAAACAAAAGAACCTGGTTTGGGGAATGCAGTCGCGATGTCGCTGCCCTAAAGGATCAAAAGCCCGTCTCCTTGTCCAGACGTTGAATCGGCCTTGTCCCATAGCGGTAAAGGATCCCCCGGATTCACCAGCACTCAGCCCAGGACGGTGGGCAGAGCCTCTGCTCAAATGAAGAAGTTGCCCATAAAAATAAAGATGAAAATTCTTTTAAACACTGAAGCCATTCTCACGAAGAGTAGTCTTCAGGTTTTCTTTTAAGATGAGAAAAGAAAAATGAGTTGTGTCTGTAGCTATTGGAGTGAGGGTCTATTTATAGAGTTAGAACCCAGGTTGTTGTAACCACTCCAACAGAAAATCCAAGCGGTTGAGATATTTTCTCAACCGATTTAGATTCTAAGACTTGGTCAAAGTTGACTTAGTAAAACAAAATCTGAAATGAAAGCTTTTTCTTTTTATTTTAATACAAAAAATCCAACATCTCTCTGCCAAGAGGGAGGTTAATGCAGCTCCTGCCGAGGAATTTTCAGTTGGACATGGGGAATCGTGACCGCTCTTGTTGGGTCTAGGATTCAAAAAGGGTTTTTCTGGTTAGGAGTGCCTATTGTTGTTGAACTACGGTGGTATCCGTTGTCCATTTACCAAGGTCATATGGGGCATTAAGGCTCCCCTTAATATTAAGGTTTCCTCTGGTTAGTCATCAATGGAGCGATCTTGACTTGGGATAATCTCAGGAAAAAAGATTGGCTGAGGTCTGGTATTTGTGTCATGTGTTCGGCCAATGAGAAGTTTATTGATCATCTCTTTCTTTGTTTCTCATTTAGTGTCCTTATTTGAGAACGTTTAGCGCAATTTATGAACTTCTCTTTTTCGCAGCTTCCCCTCGACAAGTCTTTTTCAGACTTCTTGGAGAGGTTGTTCGATTGATAAACGGGAATGAGAGTTTTTGAATTTTTAGGCGGCGGCTATTTTTTGGAGAATTTGGAGGGAACGTAATAATCAATTTTTTAACAATTTGACCACATCTCTCGACCAAACTTTTCATATATGCTTTTTTTTTTATTTCTGATTGGAGCAATCTTATTTAAGGCAGGGCAAGATAGAGGGATAGACGAAGGCTGGATCGTCTCCGTGAGTGATGATTCTGATAGCCATTTGGGCAATTCCTTGGGTAGGGATCATGGCATCGGTTCTGTTTGCATGTGGCCTGTGTTGTGGTGGGCTTCTGATGCTTGGTTCTTTTTTATACTTGTGGTAAGTTGTGCTGGTTTTCCTGCATAAAAATATTTTTGATAGTTTTGTAGTTGTTTTTCTCTAATCGTTTGTGTTATTGTCTCTCACTTTGCAGTTGTGTGTACACTTTATTGTGGGAGATTTTTTTTGAATGTACCTTTTGACTTTTCTCATTAAAAATTTTTTAATGAAGCACGGGGAACCTATTGAGTTCTTCATTTTTTTCTAAAAAAATAGCAAGATTAGGAAATTTTACAGATAGTTTTGTTTTGAGCTTAAAATAAAGTGATTATCACTGATGTCTGCACATGACTTCACGGGATTTGAAACTAACATGGAATGTAATTCACATCTATAGTCGTCTGTAAAGCTGCATTGTAGAGACAATGAAAACCGCATATTAATACACACACACAGATACACATATACTTGAGAAAAATGTACCTTAGTCGCCAGCTGAGAGACTCTCTCAGCCGGCGGTGACTTGGCTGAATCTCAACCATAGATCTTGATCGCAGCTATATCATGGTCGCAGTGTTTTTGTGAGGACTGCTACCATGGCCGCAGTATTTTGTGATGACTGCTACCATGGTCGCAGTATTTTGTGAAGACTGGTACCATGGTCGCAGTGCTAATTAGACTGAAAATATCTGAATTTTTTTAGGACTGCGACCAGGTAGCAGTGAACTGCGATCAGATCGTAGTGCCAGCTAAGGTATAGATAACTCTCTATCTCTCTCTCTTTATATATATATATATATATATATATATATATATATATATATATATATATATATATATATATGTATGTGTGTGTGCGTGCGTACATGGATAAAGTGTTCCTAGTAGGTCTTCTTATATTACAATCTAAGGAGGCGACTTAAAACTCTAACATTCTGATTTTTTCACGATCTGACTGCACATTACACTATTCATATTATAAAATGTATGCATATAAAAAATCAAGTGACTTGGAGTTCATTTACTCATTGATCTAATCGTTTTATTTTGTTCTACTGTTAAAAAATCGTTAATGTTTGAACCCAAAGAAAATATAGTAAACGAACTCCAAATCACTTGATTTTTTATACGTATACATCTTAGAATATGAAGGTGATAATGTGCGTTCGGATCGTGAAAAAAATTGAGATGTTGAAGTTTTAAACCGTCTCCTTAAATTGTAATCTAAGAAGACATACTAGGAACACTTTACCCTATATAGACATGTGTCATTACGGAAGGATTTGAGGTTGAATCCTTCCCACTCAAATACCAACATTCAACATTCGAATACCAAATTCACTCTGTTGAAGTTGATCTATATTATTTCAAGTGTTTATAAATAAAAAATCAAGTATTTTGAATACTTTTTACCCATACATCAAGTAGGGAAAGAACGAACGGCTTAAATAGTGAGTTAATTAGTTTAAGGGTTTAGAACATTTGAAACCTAATAAAAATTAGTTTGTAGGGGTTTTTAAATGTTTAGATCATAATCTAATGGCCGGATCGAGAATTTGTATGTCTAATGACATAGATCTAAGCAACTCACTACTTTCGGTCGTCCATTTTATGCCGCTTGATAGATGGACAAAAAGTATTCAAAATACTTGATTTTTGATTTATAAATACTTGAAATAATATAGATCAACTTTAATAGAGTGGATCTTGTATTCGAATGTTAAAGGGTTGTATTTGAGTTGCAAGGATTTGAGCTCAAATCTTTTTGGAAGGACACAAGTCTATCTCTCTCTGCTTTTGTCATTCCGGAAGGATTTGAGGTTGAATTCTTCCCACTCAAATTTAACCTTCTGACATTTAAATATAAGATCCACTCCGTTGAAGTTGATCTATATTACTTCAAGTATTTATAAACCAAATATCAAGTGTTTTGAATACCTTTTGCTCATCCATCAACCGGCGCAAAACGGACGGCCGAAAGTAGTTAGTTGGTTAGATCTATGTCGTTAGACATACAAATTCTCGATCCCGTCATTTGATCATGATCTAAATATTTAAAAACCCCTACAAACCAACTTTTGTTAGGTTTCAAATGTTCTACACCATTAAATTAACCAACTCACTATTTAGGCCGTCCATTTTTCTGTTTTGAGATTAACTGTTTTGAGTTACAACTTATTACAAATGAGATTTACATAAGCACAAAATTAACTGTAACACCCTAGAAATGAGGAAGTGATTATGTAAAAGGGAAAAGAGAAAAGAAAAAGGAATTTTTTTATTTTCTTTTTCCAGTGTTTGGATAGATAGGGAAGTGAGCAATTATATTTTCTCCGTTTCCTTACTTCCGCCCACTTCCTTGCAACCAAACACGCCCGAAGTGAATCTAATATTCAAATAACGGAGTGTTGTATTTGAGTGGGCCTTCCTAATGACACAATTCTATTTCACCCTATATGTATAAACTCCATGCGAGGGTGATAGAGTGAGCTTGCACGAGATCTGAACACCAAGGATGAACAAGATAACATAAGGCTCAGGATTTTTCTAGTAAGCTAAAGGTTCGAGGGAGAGAAGGCGCAAAGGAAAGCTTTATGGTATATTTTCTCCGACGTTGCATGCAAAGCTCAATGTTTGAAAAAACTGCTATGTATTTAAAAGACTTAAAAACAAGTCAAGGTAAATACTGTAATGTGTCTTGTTTTCGGGGTAAAAGGGAAAGTCAAAGTGGTCAAGGTGTTACCAAATAAAGAAATAAATATGGATTATTTTTTTTTAGTCCAATTAAGACTCTAAGGTAGTATTGTGTTTTTATCTTTTCAATGCTAAATTAAAAGTTATGGGTTAGTGCCTTTCTCAAAAGTAATCATTGTTACCAGAGGATACAAAGAGTTTTATAGCCAATGAAGTTCTTAGCAAACCGCAAAAGTTTGGGCAACTTGGTTCGTTTTTTCCTCTAATTGGTGCAGGGGGTTTGATTTGAATGAAGTGGGCGGAAGTAAGGAAATGGGGAAGTATAATTGTTCACTTATCTGTCTATTCAAACACCGGGAAAGGAAAATAAGAAAACCTCTTTTCCTTTTCTCTTTTCTCTTTTACACAACCATTTCCTCACTTCCAGAGTGTTACAGTTAATTTTGTGGTCATGTAAATCTCATTTGTAATAAGTTGTAATGCAAAACAGTTAATTTTTTGATCATGTAAATTTCACTTGCATTCTAATTACAGTCCAATTTTTATTTTTCTTAATTAATTTTTATTTTAATATTATTATGTGGTCAACTTTGTGGTCAACTTTTCCACTTTCACTTCCACATTATCATCCAAACATCGGAAAAGACATAATATTTTCCAAACCACAATTCCCAACAACATCCGAACACCGGAAAACTTACTAACCAATTTTCAAATTCCAAAGTGAATTATTATCATTTCCTCACTTTCTTACTTCCTCACTTCCACCCTTAACCAAACAGGCCCTTAATGAAATTCAGTTTGTACGGTTCGATTCGGTTCACTTTGAGAGATTTTGAAGCCGAACCAACTGAACCGGTCGAACTTTTTATACCATGTATAAAAAAAAAAAATTTAAAATACTTATCTAACTTAACCCTAACCTCCACCTACCAGCACCCACCCTCGACTCATCACTCACATTTGTTGCCCCTCAAAATTCCCAAATCCCTTCATCTTCAAGCTCCAGCCTTCGATCTTGCCGGCGGCGACGGAGGACATCGTCCAATCTCACAATTCTCTCGTCGGCGACAAAAGGCGCTGCGATGGAAAGAGCAACTCTCTCTCTCTCTCTCTCTAATCTATCTCTGTGTTCTCGCTAGGCCCAAACTAACTAGAACCTCACCGAAACTGAATCAAAAATTTTGGTTCAGTTTCAGTTTAGTTCCTGTGCTCATATGATGCGGTTCGGTTTAGTTCTGCATCCTTGTTCGGTTCGGTGCGATTTTGAAAAAAATTGAATAAAATAGAACCATGTATATCTCTTTGCACATCAAGCCAAAAAAAAGATATTTGATATTAATGAATGATCGAAAGAAATCCCTTCCTCAAGGTATGACTTTAAAGGATAAGATACTTAATAGTATTAAGATAAGGACTCAATGTCTTTCTTGTACTCTATAATATTATGATAAATTTCTCTTAATACTCTTCCTGTAAATATAGACTGGATTTAATTGAACAATATAAATTATTGTGTTACTTGTACTTTGCTTCATGTATTTGTTAAAATCTCCCATAAGATTGATGTATGATGGAACGCCGGAGGTCTCGCCTCTGCTCATTTCTTAAAACTCGAATCAGTGGTTACAGTCATGAAATAAAAAAGTTTCAGGCCATGACCTAGTTTTCAAATTTAGCATTTTGGTTTTAGGATGAACTTGATTTTGTTTGTTTCGTTGCAAAACGTCGCAAGTCGTAAGTCGTAAAATGAGAATGGAAAAAATGAACTGTAGCAGAGAAAATATATTGTGTTTTACGGTGTTTGGTTGATAAAGTGGAGTGTAAATGGAAAAGTATATTGTGTTTTACGGTGTTTGGTTGATAAAGTGAAAGTGTAAATGATAAAGTATATTGTGTTTTACGATGTTTGGTTAGTAATGTAAAAGTGTAAGTGGAAAAGTTGACCACAAAATTAACTGTAGCAGTAATTTAAATATTATAAATACTATTAAATTAAATCTACTATTACAAATTAAATTGTATTAATAAATTTGAGATAAAAAATTAATAATCTTAATATTTTATTTATAACAATAATATTAATAAAATATTAGTAAAATTAGTAAAATATTACTACAATATTAATTAAATAAATAATTATAAAATTTTAAGAAAATCTAAAGAAACTGAATAAATTTTAAGGATACTAAAAATCTTAAGAAAATTAATAAAATATAGTTATAATATTATAATATTATAAAATACTTAAGATTATTATAATATTAAATTTTATGATAATAATATCGTAATATTATAAAAATATAAAATTAACAAAGTAAAATATAATTATAAATTTAATAATGAAATATTATTATGATATTATTATAATGAATTATTACAATATTAACATAATAAAATATTAATATAATTTAAAGTATATTATAATATTAGTAAAGTAATTATTTATATTAAGAAATAAATAAATTAAATATATAATAATTTTATATTAAAACACATTATTGTTATATTAATAAAATATTAAATTTAAATAAAATATTAAGAAAATTGGTGTAAATATTAATAAATAATAAAGTATTAAATAACAATATTAAATTATATATTAAATTAAAATAATAAAATAGTAAATATTAAAACAATCTTAAAAATAATAAAAAACTAAAAAATACCAGTATAAAATAATTCGATAAGAAATTAAACACTATTAAAAATATTAAATATATTAAATATTTAATAATATTAAATTATATATTGATTATCAAGTAAGTGCTTTGGCACTACGAATGTATTACAAGTAGAATTTACATGACCACAAAATTTACTGTAGCAGTTGCAAGTGGGAAAATTTGAGTGTAAAGTGAGATTTATATGACCACAAATTTAACTGTAGCAACTGCAAGTGGGAAATGAGAGTTGTATTTTGCGAATGTTTTGCAACGAAACAAACAGCTGAAAATGGAAAAGAGTTTTATGACTTGCGGTTTTGCGGCGTTTTGCGGGGAAACAAACAGGCCCTACATAAGCCAATAAGACTAAATATATACTCCTAAAATGGTACGTGGGAAAGTCGAGTTTGGGTGCGACATAGGAGAAAATTTTCTCCTATTCCAGTTTTTTTCCCGTTTTCTCATACACACACATAAACAAGTTTCAGGCCATGACCTGGTTTTCAGGTTTGGCGTTTTGGTTTTAGGATGAACTTGATTCATATCACATGAGCCAATAAGACTAAATATATATTCCTGAAATGGTACGGTGGGAAAGCCGAGTTTTGAGTGCAACATAATAGAAATTTTTTTTTCAAAGTCAGCCCTTTTTCTGTTTTCTCATATATGTGAGCGTGTGTGTGTGAAAATAATCCTATGAGAACAGTTCTTAACTAAGCTTCGAGAGAACTCCACGGCAAGCCACCTCATAGAGGATGTGAACTGTTCATCTTGATTTACATAATCAAATTAGGTTAACAATGATAAATCACGCGATTCCGGACTTTTTTACCTATGCATTAAATGACATCTTTTTTCTACGACTAATGTAAAAAATTTTGTGTAACCACTTAATGCATGGGTAAAATAGATATGGAATCGCGTGATTTTTCATTGTTAGCATAATTTGAGTATGTATATCGAAATGAACAGTTCGGATTATCTATGTGGTTACTTACCGTGGAATTCTGACGAAGCTTAGTTTGAGAACCGTTCTCATAGGATCTTTTCTACACACACACACACACATAGAGAGAGAGGGGGGGAGGGGGGGGGAGGGGGGGAGAGAGAGAGAGAGATGTACCTCAGCTGCCAGCTGAGAGAGACTCTCTTAGCTGGCGCTTCAATATGGTCGCAGTTGACTATGACATGGTCGCAGTCCTAAAAAATCATATATTTTCAGTGTAATTAGACTGGGACCATGGTAACAGTCCTAAAAAAAAGACTGCGACTATGATTGCAGTTTTCAGAAAACACTACTTCCATGGTAACAGTCCTCAGAAAAATATTACGACTTGATCACAGTCCTCACAAAAAACTGCGATCATGGTAGCAGCACCCAAAATTGTGGCTAAAATTCAGCCACGTCGCGCCAGCTGAGAGAGTCTCTCAGCTGGCGGCTGAGGTATAGATCCCTTATATATATCCCTCATATATGTGTGTGTGTGTGTGTGTGTGTGTGTGTGTCATTCCAGAAGGATTTGAGCCTGAATCATTCACATTCAAATACAACCCTCCGACATTCGAATACAATATCCACTCATTGAAGTTGATCTATATTATTTCAAGTATCTATAAATCAAAAATCAAGTGTTTTGAATACTTTTTTTCATGCATCAAGTAGGAAAAAAAATGAATGGCCTAAATAGTGAGTTGGTAAATTTAACAGTGTAGAACATTTGAAACCTAACAAAAATTAGTTTGTAGGGGTTTTAAATGTTTAGATCATAATGAAATGGCCGGATCGAGAATTTATATCTCTAAAGACATAGATCTAACCAACTCACTACTTTCGGTCGTTCATTTTGCACCACTTGATGAATGGGCAAAAAGTATTCAAAACATTTGATTTTTAGTTTATAAATATTTGAAATAATATAGATCAACTTTAACGGAGTGGATCTTGTATTCGAATGTTGAAGGGTTGAATTTGAGTGAGAAGGATTCAGGCTCAAATCCTTTTGGAAGGACACAAGTCTATCCTCTCTCTCTCTACACAGACACACACACACACAAGTGTGTGTATGTGTCTGTGTGTCTGTGTGTGTGTGTGCACCTCAGCCGCCAGCTGAGAGGCTCTCTTCAGCTGGCGGTGATGTGATGCGATCTGAGTCACAAATCAGGGCTGAGATGAGATTTGGGATTTTTTTGCATAACCCTTCCACTTAATACATCTAGGCTGATGTAGACCTCTTTTACAAAAAAAAAAACCCACTTAATATATCGAATCTTTCTCCTCTCTCTCAGATCTGCTCCCGATTCTTCCCCTCTCAGATCTGCTCCCGATTCTTTCCCTCTCAGATCGTGACGCCTCAGATTATCCACTTCTTTTTGTCCCTCCTGAGCCCCTCTCTATCTCGATACCGACAACAACAAAGACCTACCCTTACCCTCTCTCTCTCTCTCTCTCGAGCTCTTCATCTTCTCCTCTCTCCTCGCTGATCATCGTCGATCTTGAGCTCTCCATCTTCCCTTCTCTCTCTCGAGCTCTCTAACTTTGCCCTATGGATCTCGCTAGTGATGTTAATTTGGATCCCTTAGATCTGCGGTTCGCGATCATGATCATAGTCCTCTTTTAGCTGAGAAATTGAGCAAAAAAATTGATACAAGCTTGTAAATTCAGCAATTTATGATATTACACACTAAGTACTCTTACATTGAAACAGAATCTCAACCACAACCCAAAATCAAACGTCTGATTACTTGCAGAACTTCACGATCATGGTCACAGTCCTCACAATGAGGACTGGGACCATGGTCCCAGGCTCTTTTAGCTGAGAATTGAGCAGAAAAATTGATACAATCTTGTAAATTCAGCAATTGATATCATTCACACCAAATACTCTCACATTGAAATAAAATCTCAAGCACAACTCAAAATCAAACATCTCATTACTTGCAGAACTTTACGATCATGGTCGTAATCCTATTTTAACTGAGAAATTGAACAAAAAAATTCACGATAAGTTTGTAAATTCAGCAATTGATGTCATTGCACATCAAATACTCTCATATTGAAATAGAATCTCAACTATAACCCAAAATTAAACATCTCATTACTTATAGAACTTTAAATAATACATGATTTAGAAGCAAAATTCATTTGCTATATGACCTGCTCAAATCTCAAAGAATATATTAACTTGAGTCTCAAATCGATGAAAATGGACTTGCAACCAAATTGTTATGCAAAATCATCATCCCAAATGGTGAATCCCAGTTGTTGAATTTACAAGCTTGTATCAATTTTTTCTACTCAATTTCTCAGTTAATGGTCACAGTCCTCACTAAAGTCCTCATAGTCAGGACTGTGACTATGGTCGTGAAGTTCTGCAAGAAATGAGATGTTTAATTTGGGTTGTAGTTGGAATTATATTTCAATGTGGGAGTATTTGGTGTGTAATGACATCAACTGCTGAATTTACAAGCTTATCATGAATTTTTTTACTCAATTTCTCAGTTAAAATTGGACTGCGACCAGTCACAGTCCTCATGGTGAGGACTGCGACCATGGTCGTGAAGTTCTGCAAGTAATGGATGTTTGATTTTGGATTGTGGTTGAGATTCTGTTTAATGTAAGAGTATTTAGTGTGCAACGACATCAATTGCTGAATTTAAAACTTATCGTGAATTTTTTTGCTCAATTTCTCAGTTAAAAGAGGACCGTGATCATGATCGCAGTCCTCATAGTAAGGACTGAGACCATGGTCGTAAAGTTTTGAAAGTAATGAGATGTTAGATTTTGGGTTGTGGTTGGGATTTGTTTCAATGTAAGAGTATTTGGTGTGCAATAGCATCAATTGCTGAATTTACAAGCTTGTATCAATTTTCTACTTTGCGATCATGGTCGTGAAATTTTGCAAATAATTAGATGTTTGATTTTGGGTTATGTTTGGGATTTTGTTTCAATGTGGGAGTATTTAGTGTACAATGCCATAAATTGCTGAATTTACAAGCTTGTATTAATTTTTTTGCTCAATTTCTCAACTAAAAAAGGAGTGCGGTCATGATCGCGAACTGCAAATCTAAAGGATCCAAATCAATATCACCATCAAAGTCCATAGGGCGAAGATAGAGAGCTCGAGAGAGAGGGGAAGATGGAGAGCTCGAGAACGACGAGGAGAGAGGAGAAGATGGAGAGCTCGAGAGAGGGGGTAGGTCTTTGCTATCGTCGGTGTCGAGATAGAGGGGGCTCGGGAGGGACAGAAGAAGGGGAGAGTCGAAGGTGTCACGATCTGAGAGGGAGAAGGTGGCGTCGCGATCTGAGAGGGGAAGAATCAGTGGCAAATCTGAGAGGGGAAGAAACGGGGGCAGATCTGAGAGAGAGAAGAGAGAGATCTGATGTATTAAGTAAGTTTTTTTTCGCAAAAGAGGTCTACATCAGTTTAGATATATTAAGTGGGAAGGTTATGCAAAAAAAGTTCAGATCTCATCTCAGCCCCGAGTTGGGGCTGAGGTCGTCACATCACCACCAGCTGAGAGAGCCCCTCAGTTGGCAGCTGAGGTACATTTCTTTTATGTGTGTGTGTGTGTATCTATATATATCCAACAGTGAAATTTCAATTTAAATGACCTGACATTAAATTTGAATGGGAATGATTCATCTCCATATGATTCCAAAGGGACCATGTATGTGTGAACTTGGCTACTTCCAGAAGGATTTGGGCATGAATTCTTCCCACTTAAATTCAATGTTATGATATTCAAATATTAGATCCACTCCATTGAAGTTGATATAAATTATTTAAAGTAACTAAAAATCAAAAATCAAATATTTTGAATACTTTTTATTTATTCATCAAGTAGGACACAAAATGAATAGCCGAAAGTATCATATTACTTACATCTATGAATTTAGACATACAAATTCTCGATCCGACAATTTGATCATGATCTGGGCATGTAAAAACTATCAAACACTAATTTTTGTCATGTTTCAAATATTCAGCACTATTAAACCAATCAACTCACTATTTTGGTCCCCTTTTTTGCGCCTACATTATGAATAAGTAAAAAGTATTCAAAATACTTGATTTTTTATCTTCAGTTGTTTTAAATAATATAGATCAACTTCAACGAATATTATATTTAAATGTCATGATATTGAATTTGAGTAGAAATGATATTAAATTTGAGTGGAAATGATTCATGCTCAAATCTTTCTCAGAAGATCGAAGTCTATCTCACTCTCTCTCTCTATATATATATAAAAGTTAAATATTGAGCAGTCGAGGAGCTTAAACTTGAGATCATATATACATGTAGCTAGTACTATTGGGAAAATATATGTCGAGTATTTGAGATACGTTCACGTACATAAGTGTTAAGCTGGCGAATGAAGCTGGAGAAGTTGCAGTGCTTGAAATACCGAGGCAGTATCGACCGCGAGAACTCCTCCGGCAGCCACACTACGAACCCGTCCCCTGATCGTTCCACGACACGACGTGAGGAGCCCCCGACCCTTCGATCAGATCGTACGTCTTCGACAAGAACGGGGCCAAGCATCTCGTCTTCAGGCCACCGCTCGATGACTCACCACTCATGTCCTCAATCACTTCCCCTGGGAAGCGAAGAGAAGAGAGGCCGATCTTGCCACATGAAGAAAACAAGAGCCGTCTCAGATTTGATCATAAAAGAAACAAACACATGGCAGCTCTCTCTCCCTGTCTCTCTCAGTGCCCCCATCAGTTTGAATATGTTGTGTTGATTTTCTCTTTAGAAATGTGAGAGAGAGAGAGAGAGAGAAGCAGAGAGAAGCTTCTTGACTCACTTTGATACAGTGGTACAGTTTGGGTGGATGTCACGGAAATTATTAGCGGGGACCAGTGAAAAATATTTGTTTTTTTCTCCTTTAATGGGAAAATTTTTGAAGCTTTTTCTAAAACATGTGAGAATCTCTCAATGGAGAGGGCCCACGGGGCGGAAAAATCATTCAGAAGTTGGCGGTGCCGGAGCCTGCTTTGATATTTTGACTGTTGGCTTTTGATCAAGGACTGTGTGTGTATTTTTTATTTTTAACGATTATACTTTTTGAGAATGTTTGGTTAAGGGTGAAAGTGAGAAAGTGAGAAAGTGAGGAAGAACCAATGAGGAAATAGTAATAGTTTCTTTTGAAACTTGAGAATTAATTAATAAGTTTTTCGGTATTTGGATGTTGTTGGAAGGTGTGATTTGAAAAATATTATGTCTTTTTCAATGTTTGAATAATAATGTAGAAGTGAAAGTGAAAAAATTACTACAAAGTTGATCGCAAAATAATATTAAAATAAAAATTAATTAAGAAAAATAAAAATTGAACTGTAATTAAAATACAAGAGAGATTTACATGATCACAAAATTAACTGTTTTTAACTACAATTTATACAAATGAGATTTACATAACCACAAAATTAACTGTAGCACCCTTGAAGTGAGGAAATGATCGTGAAAAAGAGAAAAGAGAAAAGGAAAAAGGGTTTTCTCATTTTCTTTTTCCGGTATTTGAATAGATAGAGAGGTGAGAAATGATACTTCCTCATTTTCTTACTTCCGTCCACTTCCTTGAAACCAAACAGCCCCAGTTGTGACTTGAGTCGTGGAAAAGAGGAGCCGACACTTTTATAAAAATTGTGTTAATTCAAGATTTAAGTTAATAGTGAGAAATTGTGACTTGAGTCGTGGAAAAGACTTTGGTCCAAATCTAGAGCATGAGCTTTATTCGTAAGATGAAATTTATATTGCAAACCATTCTTCATTCTTCAGGGAAGTAAAGATCTTGATAACATAGCTTATAATCACTGTATTTCATATAGGGATTCAAGATAAAATAGTTGTCAATTAGTGTAGCGGTCTGATTCTGACTATCGTCAAGATCAAGACACGTTTCTGGACGCCTGGAGATTTCACTTTCCTGCCGGTGGGCTCGGCTCACTTACAAGCCTGACATGAGTCCAAGAAGAAAGTCTCGAGAGCATGGGCTCAAGAGAGAGTCTCAGGCCTCGGCCCGAGCTCACATCAGCTCAGACATTGCCTATCAGGGTCCATCACTCAACCGGAGTTGCACGACTCTCCGAGACGCTAACAATCAGTATAAGAATCCTCTCCTACCAGTATAAGGACCCTTCCCGGAGCCACTCAAGTCTCCGACACGAAAACCCTCCGGAGACTGCTACTCTCGCGCTACTTTCAGTTCGATAGTATGCTCCTTGTGATTCACGGATCCGCCGACGTTGTCGATCTTTCCCACGTTTTTAAACGTTGTAACGCTTCTATATCAATGCGGGCAGTTATGAATGATGATGGATATCTCTGCACGGCGATCCTACAATCAAGCGGCGCGATCTGTTTGGTTACAAGGAGATCATAACGTGCGAATCATGCAATTATGTAGATCTGAAATATCCGCACCCACGAAGACAACTCAGGCGAGTATAAATACATCTCCTTCTCCAACGAAAAAGAGGTGAGATCACAAAACCCTAGCGCACCTGTAATCACAGAGCCACTTATCTCTACTTGTAATTTTTTTGGATTAAAGTAGACTCTCCCTCTCTCCCGTGATTTTTTTCCTTTCAGGTTTTCACGTAAATCTCTGTATTTGCGTTTGTTGTGATTATTGACCTGTGTATTCTCTACAATTTTGATGCACGTGAGAAAATCTTAAAGAATTTACCACCTGATTTAGAAAGAAAAGTGAGGACTTTCCCGAGTACAACTTTGTGGATTTTTTGGCATTCATCCTCGTGTTTTAGGGACTGTCAACTTCTAAGTCTCCATCGATAGAGATATCCTGCAACGCCATGGAGCGTGTTGTCACCCTCCAGCTTGTGTTCCACGTGCAATCCAGAACTCTGAGTTGATCATCGATTCATCATGATGAACCAATTTTCTTGGTATTTTGCTTTCATGGAGAAGAATCCAGTCTTCTTTTTTTTTTTTCTCCTTTTTCGTAGAACCTCTCATGATCCAATCTCATCTTTCATCATTAAGCTAAGTCAATGCAAACTAGTTAACTGCCAAGCAAATAGGCAAAATAAAAGAAGAGAGTTGATTTACTAGTTAGCTGGTCAGACAAATAACTAATAGTACTATCATTATTATCACCATCCTATTATTAGTTTCAGAAGAATAAAGATTTCTGGAAGAAAAAAAAAATGTTATTGTTACTACTATACCTGTCACTTTGCAAACCTCCATGCTACAAGGCACAATATTGCATTACAAAATCATCACAAAGATGAAATCAGTGCATCTTACATTCCAAAACAACCCAAACAACAATCAAATACAGGTGAGCACAGAAAAGGCAGTTGTTCCTGCTGAATGAATACTTCAAACGACACCTTCACTGCAATGCCAATAATTGCTTAATCTGTTATTATTCACGTATTGCTGCAGATTGATAGCAATTTAGATTATTTTGATCAGTGAAAGTGATACTAATAATTGTCCGTAGATGCCTCCAGACTCGTGTACACAAGTTGTCCTCAGTTGCATGTAAATCAAACTCGAAATTGAACAAACTTATCACACCAATGAAAAGAACTTGAAGATGCAATATGACCAATGAGCTTACTATCGATAATAAAACATATTACGTCAATCTTGATACAATTTCATGGCCAAAAGAAAATTCTTCAAGGCACTATCCTGAAGTGTGGCTAACAACGCTAGGTCTCGTGAAGTTTATACTCATCTCATCCATGAAACAAAAGAGGATTCCTTTGTATCTGGTACATAACGAAAGACCTTACATGGCGACATCTGGATCCAATCTTTTCTGGATGGCAGCAGCAGCCTAAAACAGAAAAATATAAAGACTCAACTACTAGAAAATTTTTGAAAATATAAAAACAGAAGGATATCTATGAGTACATAATACTGACCTCAAAATTTCCCAATCTATACTGATAAGCCATTTCTTCCCTTAGGCGAGCCTGCTCCTTCATTGCTTGCGCCTAAATTCAAGTGAATTACATAGTAAGCTTTTGTAGAAGTTAATAAGAAGTCAAGAGCCATTCTATATCACAAACTATCTAATAACAGAAGAAAAAAAACGCCATTTTCATTCCAGCTTTCAACCATGCTACTTTCTCCCAAAAGGGTATTTGGCAAAACTTGCCATCTATTTATTGGGTAAGTTTTAGGCTTTTCCAGTATCAATTGCAGATATCACTTATGTATGTATATATAAGAACAAATCTGAGGAGCCCTGGCTCCTCTGCAAACTTTTTCCTATCTGAAATGCTTGCATGGCAGAACAAGGTTTTTCCACAGAACATAATTAGTAGCCATCAGAAGTTCTGAAAAAAATCTCCAAGGGACTCAATGGCTTATTTTATGCCTCTGATACTAACGTCTTCGTATAGAAAATCTTATCATATACACTGCTCAGCCAGATTCTTTTATTTTCTAAGGAAATTCAGAGGGTTAAGCATGTGCTGCATGAGGTTAAACTGTGACTAAAAATGCATGTCTATCTACTCCCCTTTAAGTTATTCCTCAAAAAAAAACAAAAGAAAGAAAGAAAAGAAAAGGAGGAGGAGGAAGCATAAGAAAGGGGGTATTATAGAAAGGCCCACTTCTGCTCAAATTTGCCTAGTGCAGGAACAAAACACCAACTTAAGGAGGTGACGTCAGGCTGATAATAGTTGCAGAACTTGGTTAATTATCGTATTAAGCTTTATCAACACATCTTGTAAGAAACCTCATTTTGGCAAACCTCATTTTGATGGGCAAAGGCTCTCATCATGATGATGAGTTTCATCTCCACAACATTGCCTATTCTCAAGACTGGGTAAGAAACTTTTACAGTTTGATGCATAATAACAAGAAGAAACAGCTTAAAAAAAAAGCTATGGAGAACAAAAGCTCACCAAGCAATAATCCGACATGATAATTGTCCGGTGTTATGTTTGCTTACTATAGATGGTTGCCCGCAACCCGTCAGCTTAAGCCTTTGGTTACAGTGCTTTGTTGACACAGAGCACCAAGTTTCAGGAGGTCCTGGGTCAAACCTCATCATTTATAACTTAAAATATGTTTATTTACTCATTCTGTCTTTCAAAGCAAGTCAAGTTGAAGCGAGTTATGTTCATGTTGGAGGCTTTTCCACATTGACCCAAAGGCTAACACGACGGGTGAAGTGTTAAATTATCTTGGTATACATCATTACCCCACAGCACATCATCTTAAGCTTTTGGTTAAAATGGTTTTCTAACAACAATAATTTAGGGAAAAAAATAAGCAAGCGTGAAGTTTAAGCATACATTTATTATAAATGCTTCACATGAAAAGAATTTGTAGTCTACATCCAAAAACATAACGGGAATATTGTAATAGAATATAGGAACTGTAAGATTTAAAATTTATTTGGTGCAAAGTCGGAGAAAATAAAAATCCTAAATCAAGACTCCACCAGGCAGATGATATCTTATGTGACTCGTCAGCCACAAAAGCCTCAACAAAATAGGAAGAATAACACATGCAAAAATATATGTGAAAGCCTTATCACTTAAACCAAGGCAGCAAGGGGACCCAATACACAGAAAACCCAAATTCTGAATCCCATCAGAATTTAGGGTTCAATCCCAGGAACCATATATGATAGCTTATTTGGTACAGCATTCAACTTATGAGTACATTTGTTTCTTATTAGATCTAGATATGGATCCTTAAGAATCCAAAGCTGATAAAACAATAACTGAAGCCATTCAGACTTGGCTCAGTGGTCAAAGGGTGGGCTTGGGTTATGGCAGGTGGTTTTAAGACCATGCAATGGCCTTTATTCAAACAACAACAGCAACAACAACCGAACCTATCTGTATGTGACTTAGGTCACACCTAGTCACAGCTAAACAATATGTTCCCTTCACAAGAGTATGCAAACCAACAATTTGTCACGTTTTGTCATGTTTAGTCACGTCAATATTATATATTTTTTAACGAATAGAAAGAACCTCTTAACGGCAGAAAATCTAGTCAAATTTACATTAATTCTTAACAAAATTGGTGAATTCATAGAAAGAACAAAGAGACAGAAAGGGGAAAAAAAAAAAGAAAATCCAACACCAAAGATTGATCAACAATAGGGTTTGGACTTGACCATTAACCCCAAGTTTTTTGTGTGAAAGTTCAATATAAATCCCACAAATTTACAGTGGATCCATAATGAGTCTTGTAGGAGTTGAATCAAACCCATTACCACCCTTAGTTTCTCATATAAAAAGTTGATGTATTAGAAAACAAAAAATAATTTGGAAAACCAGAAACCTAAATTTAAATTAAAAGATGCGGTTTTGGATTTGGATATATGGATCACACATTGCTTAATGGGTTTGGATCGATAAGTGGATTAGGGGTGGCAATTTTGACCGACCTGATAACCCGACCCAAACCAAACCCAAAACTACCAGGTATGGGTCAAGTATAGGGTTCGGTCATAATTGGGTCAACCCGAATGACCTATATATAGTAAGCGGGTGGGGTCTTGGTGACTCGATTGACCTATTTATGACCTGGATAGCAAATATAATTTATGACATGGATAGCAAATATAATATTAGTGTGTTTAGTGCCCATGTCCATGTTTGCTATTGTGGCTATAAGACTAATAATATTGAGTCATTGGTACAGATTCCAACCTTGTCCTAGCAAAAGTTTCTTCTTTTTCTAAAAAGAATCTTTTAATTCTTGACAATTTAACTCGTGTGTTTACACAGCCTAACTTGACCGACCCAACCCTCTATGGGTTACCTGGTCGGGTTCGGATAACCCATTTATCTGAACCCATTTATACATGGGCCGGGTACAGTCATGTGCTCTAACCCTTAAATAAACGGGCCACGTGCAACTGGGTCGGGTCAAATGATTTGACCCGATGTGAACCTAACCCGACCAACCCATTTGCCACCCCTAGAGTGGATCCTACAAAATTGTAGTCAGAGTTGATCTTGCAGAATCTGGCCTGAATCAAACTCATTGTCACACCCAACATAATTTTATTTCCACAGAAACTTAAATAAAAATATAAGCTAAGACTTTGTACAAGATATTAATAGTTTACATAACCACTTGATATATGTTGCTGCTGAAGGCTTGGTAAATTCTATTTTGTCTCCGCAATATGTGCTATCAAGGTCCCCAATCAGAACACTCAACCACGTTACATGTTGGCACGAAAGACTAGACATTTGATTTTTGTCAAGTAGAAACCAGTCTATTGGAAAGTTGCTTATTGAGAATCAACAAGAAATTGCTCGACAGGCATGCATGGCTACAGATTCATTAAGGGCCTGTTTGGTTAAGGGTGGAAGTGAGGAAGTGAGGAATAGAGGAAGTGGTAATAATTCCCTTTGGAACTTGGGAATTGATTAGTAAGTTTTCTGGTGTTTGGTGTTGTTGGGAAGTGTAGTTTGAAAAATGTTGTCTTTTCCGGTGTTTGGATGGTAATGTGAAAGTGGAAGTGAAAAAGTTGACCACAAAGTTGACCGTAAAATAATATTAAAATAAAAATTAATTAAGAAAAATAAAAAATGGACTGTAATTAGAATGTAAGTGAGATTTACATGATCAAAAATTAACTATTTGTGCTACAACTTATTACAAATGAGATTTACATGACCACAAAATTAATTGTAGCACTCTGGAAGTGAGGGAGAATGTTTGTGTAAAAGAGAAAAGAGAAAAGGAAAAGGGCTTTTCTTATTTCCTTTTCCGGTGTTTAGATAGATAGGGAAGTGAGCAATTATACTTCCCTATTTCCTTACTTCCGTCCACTTCCTTGCAACCAAACAACCCCTCGTGGTAGTTTTCTAGTGATGTCCACAGCTATCAATTGATTTTTTATAGCATGCGTGTGCGCGTGACTGTGAGTACATTGACCAAAAAGTTATAAAGGTCTTGAAGGCCTTGCTTCTTAAGAGGTTACCCCAAACTAGGTCTAATACGAGATGTAACCAAACTGCCATCTCGAGGGGGTATGAAAAAGTATAGGCCATCAAGTTGACTTCATGCTGTTTGTGGGAGCTTAAAATTTTGGGACACCTGCTAAATTGGTCAGCCATTAAGCAACTCAAATGCCTAATCTAAAGTGTAAAAAAGTCCTAAAGAATGGATGTTAACATAATTTTCTTCAAAAGCCATGGAAAGAACACCGAGCCCAATACCTCCGAAGAAAAAGGAAACTAAAGCACCTACAAATCAACCCCAACACACCCCCCCCCCCCCCCCAACCGACGCGCACACAAGGCTTGTTCCTTCCGAAAGACTTCAAAGTATATTCATCCATCTAAATCCATTTATGGGAAATTCAAAATGCAAATCACTATGTTCATCAATTAACACTTAGGATATGTTTTGTTTTTTTTCTTTTTCTTTTTCTTTTTTTTTTTTTTGGGGTGGGGGGGGGGGGGGGGGGGTGGTGGGATGGGGGGATGTTGAGTTTTCTTGCCTATGCACCAAGTGACCATAGATGGAGGGCTCTAAAGGAGAATATTTAATAAAACCATGGTAGGGCATAAAAATGAGAGTTGAAGTGATTGATCGTGTACATACATGAAAACCCAGTGCACCATGTGCTTTTTTTTGTGTGTTCTGAACATGCTAGACCACAAATCTAATTAACATTCTGATAACAATGGTCAACTTAGTCACCATTTGATGCAGGCAAGAGAACTCAAAATTGTTAATTTTAGTTTCAAGGCTTTTTAAACATTTCAAATGGAGCTAGAATGGAGGAATTTGCAGTTTGAATGGCTTGTCATTGGATTTGAATGTAAAGATGTTAGTCCAAATCCTTTTGGACGAAGTCAATTTTATCTATCTCCACATCATGTGAAATGCATGTTAGAAACAAAAGACCAAGTTTCTTGGAGGGTCTTTGCTTCTGCATCAAGTGGATTTAAATTGCACAGATTCAAATAACAAATTGTTTAGATTCATATCCAAAAATGCCCAGAATCTACTGAAATTTGGTATTAGAGGCTTCTAACTATTTAAAAAAAGATTAGCAACTAGGGTTATCAATTTATATGCATCAAATGTATTTTTGTTTACATGCTATTTAATATTACTCAATTTAAGCTGTTGATCCATGAGCAAGCAACTCTTCAAATCACTTCTTTTTGTTTCCTATGAAGATGGCATGAATCATGTCTAAACGAGATTATAAATTTTGACGCTTCACAGGATTATAGAATTTAAGCTAAACTTCTGCCAAGTATAGGCACAGTGAATCTCCCTACGCATGAAAGCAAGGTTCCAAATCTTGATATTGGTATCGGTATCTGTAGACATTTTTGGCATAGCAATCGGCAATACCAGAAGTATCAGCTAATTCATCTCCGTCATGTCAGCAAATATCGATATCAATCCATATGTATTAAATATCAATAAATACTTGTCGGTAAAGGTAGACTTTAAAATTCAGTTCAAGAGTTCTAAAAATCGGCAAACTGAATTTTAAATCCGCCTGAAAAATTCACAAACTTAGCATATAAATCGCGAATGATTATCTGAATAATTCGTGAATGAGGGACTTCATAAGTCGTCTCCCCTCCTGTGCATGAAATATTGGCAAAACTTTTCTAAAAGTTCACGAATCCTGTTAAAATGCTCTAAACTGCATTAATTATTTTTCCATCTCTATGTGTTTCAAGACATAAATATCACTTCGAGTAGTAAGAATCCCATTTAAGGGTCTGTTTGTTTGTCGTAATTGGCCGTAATTCATAAATCGTAATTGATAAACTCTTTTACAGTTGTAAATGAGTTACGCGTATGTAAGTTTTACAGTATTTCGTTGGTAATATAAAGTTAGAAGTAGGAAAGTGTATTGTGTTTTACGGTGTTTGGTTGTCGTAATGTGTAAGTCGTAAATAGAAAAGTTGACCACAAAATTAACTATTTGGTGATTTAAAAATTTTAAATATTGCAAATAAATACTAAAAATACTAAATATTAAAAAATAATATTAATATAAAAAATAATACAAATTTGCATGACCACAAAATTAACTGTAAGTGGATTGTAAGTGAGGGATAATTGGGTTGCAAGTGAGTGGTAGTTGAGTTGCGCAAGTCTTTTATGAATTATGGTCCAAACAAATACCGTAGTTGTAATTGGGCTGCAAGTCATTTACGAATTACGGCCTTTTATGTGAAACAAACAGCCCCTAAGGTGGGGAGATGGAGACATTTACGATGCAGAAATTTCCTCTTATGGCACCTGAGCTCCCATTATATATAGCTCAAAAGGGGATTTCAGCCATTTCAATTCCTAGTAGACAACAAGGGACTGATTAATTCAAATATGGTTCATTTTACATCTAGTGATAGGATATTGCTTATCATTTAACTTGGGGCAAAATTTACCGCCAATAATGAAGTTTACATTACTGAGGTTGAATAGAATAATAGAATATAGATTTGTTTCTTTTTAAATCCACAAAATGCAAATAATGTTGCCCAATCAACTATCATGAGTAGGTAAAGTTAGTTATTTACTCTCAAAGACCAAGCTGAATTTTTCATTTAGAACTAAAATAAAATTTGGCGAACTTATTCTTACCATTCCACTTTGCATTGAACGCTTCAAAGCCTCTACTTGTTCCTCTTTATGTCTTTCGCGCTCTCTCTGCAATTCTAGTCTGCAAACATGTCCAATTAAACATCAGCATATATATCGGTGTTTTCATAAAAATAATGTAGTTTCTTGTTAATAGGATTGGGAGCAGCATGCACTATCTTTCAGTTAGAAATAAAAGATGAGGTTTTAGCATATGAGACCACTCTGTTTTTACAATCGACATATTTCACTTTTTGCATATTTATCTAGATGCCCTCGTGGTTCTGAACTTTTGCATCCTTCTATTGGACAACAGTTAATGAAAGTCAGGTTAATAATGAATCAGAAAATTAAATAATAAAATACTATTTTCTATTATTTTCTGATAAAGTATCCTCAATTTATCTATCCTAGAGACCATCAGCAGGAAAATACCCCAATCTATCCACGTTAGTGCCGTGTTTAATTAAGAAATATGGTTATCTACAAGCAGATATGATACTAAGATGGATTAAATCAAGGCTCAAGATAACTTATTATATAAATTGCAAAATAAAGTGAGGTGGAATGTAAGTGGTTGAAAATTTTCATTAATTTGGCTTTCTCAACTACAAGATTGCAGAAGGTTGTATCTACAAACAAAACCAAAAATACAAAGTCATACAGGAAAATAAGCAAAAGAACACGTGAAATATGTAATTCCTCAAAACATAACAGTTTTATGCTAAACCGATAAGAAATTAGTAACAAATGCATATTGTTAGCATATAAGAATATTGCCCTAAACCTTCACCATTTCAGAGTTTCAGAGTGACAGGGACTTTCAAATGGTACCAGCAACCAAGGTTGCATTCTCACCAGGTGCGCATTTTAAAAAAAAAAAAACAGATCTCTAAATAAATACCATCACGCAGGAAACCCAAGTTTTAGCCTTGTTAGAATATAAAAATATTACCCTTAATCCTCACCACAACTTCAGAGTTTTGGTTCTGTGGGTGGGACTTTAAAACATTTAAAATTGAGAAAGAGAAAGGTAGATTTCTATTTGTTTTTGTAATGTTACCTAGTATATAATTACAAATCTAACCAATGATAGATATGACTCCAGTTTATCGAACGATTGTCACTTAATCAATGTTTTGTTTTCATCTTGTTAAATATCACTAGAGTTATTAGTTAACAGAATTTGATAACATTTCAATAGATGAACTATCGCTTCAGCTCCCTCTCTGGCGTGCTTAAAAGTCTTAGTATCTGATCAATTTGAGCAAAAGGGACAAAACATAGAGACTTCAGATATCACAAATATACTAAAATGATTGGTTCTAATTAGTTACTAGTCAACTCGTCCCGCCGCGCATTAGCATACGCACTACCCATGCTCAATCAATTTGACATGTATTGAGAAAGAATTAAATTAATTTGACAAACTGAATTTGCATCAGGAGGAAATATAATATATCCATTACATGAGGTGATCGTTGATATGTGAACCAACATCAAGGCTCACTAATATAACAGATGACACGGGAATGGATCTGACAGATGGTTACTAGAAAAACTGCAATAAGTTCTGCTCAAATCTAACATGGAGACTTGGAGTTTATTCTTTCTAGTAAGAATGAAGCATACAGTAAAAAGTACAAAATGATCATTATCATTCTGCAAGGAGCTTATGGTTCATCCTAGGTTGCATAGATACAGACAGGGTGACATAGGACACGACATGGCATGGGACACGGCAATTTTTTAAAATATTTAATATTTTTACTATTTTTAAAAAAGACTGACCTGCTACTGATGTTGTTGCGGCTTGGTCATCGATATTTGCGGCATCGTCATCCTCCAACGACATTGTGGAGGAAGCGACGTGTCGCGGTCGCCCATCCACACTGAGAGAGAGAGAGAGAGAGAGAGAGAGAGAGAGAGCAGACGAAGAAAAAAAGACAGAGAAGAGAAAGAGACATGAAAGAGAAAGAGAGACAAAAACCCTTTTTATTTAAGTTTTGGGTTGCGGGTTTCATGTTCAAATTATATTCAGACTTGACCGTTCAAATTTTAATTCACAACTTAATTTTAGGGTTGGGGTTATATAACTTAAGTTTGGGTTTAGAATTAAACCCAAACCCAAAACCCGAATAACTTAAAAACTTCAGTTCATGCCTGGGTCGAAATCAACTTTGACCCAAACCCAACTACAAACCTTCTTCTCCTTCCTCTCGATCTGGGGAAACAATAGAAAGTCACAGACGACCCATCCAACACCCAACACTGAAATAAACAAAAAAAATACACCCAACTTCTTCAACACCGCGTCGTTGCTGAATCCTCATCATGTCTTTGCGGTACCAGAGCCACTCTCGCATGAATCGAGCACAGACAAGGTCGGAGACGAATCCGATACGAATCCGCACGTGACCGCGGTGAACCCGTGTCAGATTCGTGTCCGACATGAAAGCATGGGCTCAGATGCAGTGTCTGTGCATCCCAAGGTTCATACTTCTATTCCACCAAAGTACATTGAATCAATATCTTTCAAAGACTATTTGAACCATCAACCCACATGGACACTCCCATTCAAAGATACTGTTTGGATTCTAAGCAGTATCCCAAAGAGCCATTAATGGCAGCCAGACCATGGTTGAGTTTATAGCACCTTCCAAGGCATGGAGAACATATGTAGGTTTCCTTCCAACAGTCTATCCTTAACTAGGCTTTGTTTGGGAAGAGCACAGATTGAGCAAAGACTAATCAAAGCAAGAAACCACACTCCCACACCCAAAATCTGGTATAACAAACAAGAAGGAAGCAAGATTAGGAGAACGAAAGCTGTGATAGGTGGTAGCAAGGATTTTCAACCAATGAAAAGCTTAAATACATAGAGGCTTCAAATAAGAGATCCACAGTGAAAAGGTACCAACAGGGCAGCTTTGTTTTCCTCTTTCCCTCTCTAACATGACATTCAGATCTATTTTTCTCCAACCTTCTTCCCCTTTTCCTCCTCCAGTCTACTTCCTTTTCACTTTGAGAGTATATACAAATATTCCCTTACTCCTTTTTCTTCTCCTCTTTTTAACTTTCCTAATCCTTTTGCCATTGTTTCTTCAAAAGAAGTCTCTCTTCTATATAACCTTGATTTCCTTAACAGAACGCAGAGAGTTGTTCCAGTTTTTTTGTTTCAGCTCATGCTAGGACTGAGATGATACTGTTCAGTCATTAGTATGTGCACTAGCTTCATGAATCATGGTTTTAAATATAGGAATTCCTAGGGTCAAGGGCAGGCAACTCCTGGGGAAACAAAACATAGGAATGTGCTTACTACCAATGAAGATAGCCAGATCTTTCATAGATAATTTCCCTTTGCCAATGCCCAATCCTCTAGACACCTCTTGCGCCTTCTTCCACTAGAACCCTGAATCGAGGGGCTCCTATTGCACGGCACCAAAATGGGCAATAGCATCCACATAAGAGGCAATAGATTGTCGGTTCGAGTAGAACAGAATTCCACTCTTTCTAAAAAAAACAGCAACAGGAAAGCAGTGCAGTTATCGTCTGTGTGCTAGGATAGTTGCGAGATAATCTGATTTCAAGAAAGCGGGAATTCTAGTGTCTCAACCAATAACCACTGGCGAAACTCAAAAATCCATGGTTTCCGATATCAAAATATTCCTACCTTTTTCAACTGGTGGGACGAAGTCGCATTGATTGAATCGACGAAGGAGAGGAACTACTAAAATAAAACTTTCAAATTCCATAATGTTGGTGGGTGAATCCAGCCAAGAGTCAATAGTACCAGAATTTCATGAATGTCTTGAGTGACTGACAACTAACGGAGTAATGAAATCAGCGTCAAAATAGGAGGATCAAGGTAAAGATGAATTTCTTTCGTAGCAGGTGCCTGACTCAAACAGACAAACAATATTCACTCATTAACAAAAAGCCGCTCCACAGTGGGAAGTCTCATCTTCTGTGTTGGCTGAAGTTACAAGTCACATTGAACCCTCGAATATGCTCAAAGATCTCAAAATGATCTTCAAGTTCCAGGGAGAATTCACAAAACTCCGTTTCCATCAAGAATTTAATTGGGTTTCCCCGTATTTCGACTCGAGAATCTCATAAAGAAAAAAGGAAGGAAGACCTGCAAATTCGATTAGAAAAGCGACTTCTGGCTCCTCTGACCGCTTGCGAGCTTCCTTTCTGCTTACGAGCTTACGAGCTTCCTTTCTACTTATGTCTAAGTATTGATTGATGGGTTGTAGACTCAAGACATGTATCATCGAACTGTGCTATGAACATTTTAGCCATTTGCTTCAAATTTCACACATATTCTGAAGGGATTTATTAGTACCACATCAGCCGCTATCTTTGAGCCATCAGTATTTAGCTTCTGCCAAGTTCCTTTTACGGGGCTTTTCCCAAGAAGAAAGACAAGCCAGTTCTGTGATTCCAGTTCATTGCGTAATGCGTAGGAATCAGCAGAACAGTTCATGCCAAATCCTGAAGAAAGCTCAAAAGCGTTGTTTGACATCAACAACGAAACTGGAAGTGAACCTAGAATCATTTAAAGAAGTGTGTCATTCAAACCAGTAGAACAAGAAATAATGAATTTAGAAAGACATACATAGAAATTTTGCCTAGTCCTATAGCTACATGCCATGGTTGGACCGTGCACTGGTTGGTTGAGCATCGTTTGATCCTCTTAGAAGAAGTAAAGTCTGTGATACAAAAGCAAAAAAAAAAATCCATCTGCAACGTCAAATGAAAGGTCAAGTCAAAGAAGAAAGATAAAACTAATCATGTAAACTTCTTCGCATGGCATTCTTCATGAAGAAGTTTACATGGATGCTTCCCAACCACCGACATCTAGATTAAGACGCCACTGATTTTTTTGAAATCTTCCTTTGACCATCTTTTAGAAGGACTCTATCCTGAACCAGAAATCTCATATGGTCGGTGCGCCGCACCTTTCCCGCTCTGGGTTGTTCTGACTAGAGTAGACACCATAAACTTTGTACCACTGATCCATCAGCTCCTCTGGTAGATATGGTGCGATTTTATGAAGTGTCTACGCACATTGTTGACGGGAGATGGCACGTCACTCGGCTCCCCGGCTCTGATGAATATTTACTGAAAACTTTCCTTGCAACATATTATCCAAACTCCATCGATTCTGCTTGCCACGAGTCCGAAGATGGAGATTTGGTTACTCCTGATCGATGTTTCCATACTTGCATCTGTTATGGAAAGTGAAGATTTTGATTGTTGGAAAGGCAACAAGGAAGAGGACTGGAAAGCGCCTTTCTTTTTGTAATTGCCAAAATTGCATGACAAACCCATGGCCAGTTCCCCAGAACTGCCCCACTCGGACTATTTTTGCTCTCATTTTCTTTCTATGTGATAGGGCAAACAAATAAGAAGGGACACATTGGCTCTCCCCGCGCAAAAGCAGGAGGAGGCCTTTTTTCTGGCACATAATCCGGCGCACCCGAAAGCCCTAAGAAATGGATCATAAACAAAAAGTTAAAACAGAGCAAACATGACCAGCCAAAAAAGCCCCAATCATGTGTCAATATCCATTTGTTTTTATCTGGGAACAAACTCTTCTTTATTTAGGTCTCCGCAAATATTTCAACATACTCCTGTGTGCCGGGAAGTTCTTTTTCACGAGTCTGAGTAGACCACGAAATAAGAAATTTTCGTATTAGGGCTCAAAGTGAACTTTTTCATGAAAAAGTAGGGAAAAATGAAAACGTCGACTATTTCGCATGCGAGTCTCATAAGCGAAATCCTATTTTAGCCCAAAAACACAAGTTCACGATAGCAAGACCATGCTCATAGGGGAAAGATTCTTTGTGCCAAAAAGACAGGCAATATGGCACAAGATTCTTATGTAATACGATATTAACCCTATAATATTGGTTGATCTCGCTGGTATTGAAAATATTAATACTAAGAACCATTGGTCAATACTGAGATTTTAAAACATGTTCATGATATAAACACAGGTCTGTAGATGCTTAAATTGCAAATTTCATAACTCTTATGGCTAGAAGCAGGACAGGTTCAGGTTGAGGTTGAGTCAAGATTTGCTTCATTCCTGGTAAGTATAATGCACAGATCCTGATAAGATCTTCATCAGTAATCAGATTCTAACCTAGAGTTTGCATCAGAACCGTTCCACTACAAGTCATTCCACCTAACATAACTAAGTTTGAAAACATATAACCAATAGTAACTCTGCTATGATGTCTTAATGTCGTGTGGTGGATTCCATGTAAGAGTGAACACCATTCAGCTCAATAATCAAACACCCACAGTGCAAGAACATGCATCCAGGTTTTCCTATGAGAATTGCCTAAAAGAATCATAGTGGCAAATTTTATTAGGAGGTTAACTTGAACATACAAGAAAAATTAATTCTTTTCTTAAAAAAATAATGGACAGTTATATCTTTTGGCTTGACTTAAGAAACAAAGTTGTAATTATATCACGCGAGAGCGCGCGCGAGAGAGAGAGAGAGAGAGAGAGAGAGAGAGAGAGAGAGAGAGAGAGAGAGAGAGAGAGAGAGAGAGAGAGAGAGAGAGAGAGAGAGAGAGACTTTAGCAGACAACTTCATACCGGCGTTGTTCTTCATCATTGAAAACTGTACGTTCTGTTCCTGTTAGTTTCTTCAAACCCTTTTTCACCTTTTTCTCCATCTTACAACGATGATAAGCATCTAAGTTGTAGTATCTGTCAGAACAAAAATACAAAAGCAGTTAGCAGATAAGTAGAAACGTGCTAAAAAACTTCATACTCATTTCATTTTAGTTATCACCAATAAACGAGATTCAACCCTTCAAATGACTCAAATCTTCTTCAAGTTCACTATGTATCTGCATGGATGTCGGTTTTATCTAATAGAAACCTCTCAAAAACAACTTTAAGCTACATAACACCAATTAAATATAGAATTTCGAGGTTTTCTCCTCAGCTTCATGTCTAGAGGGAGGCAGCATTCCGTGTCAAGCTCGTGACATGAAAATTGCTAGGTATTTTCAGTTGTATCTTAATCAAATGATTAGTAATGATATATGCAGGTAATATTTTGATCTGTCTATATCGCAAAGTTCTAAAAACAATTGTGGTTATTGTGCCTGACAAAGTGAAAAAACAAACATGACCTTTAAGAATAAACATGGAAAGCTTAATAAGCTAATGCACGGTACTAAAAGGGAAGAGCTCAAAACAGAATTTATAATTCACAAAAATATAAATTATTCACATAAAACAATCTGGAAAGCAAGTATGCAATGCGAGAAAGGCAGTGATTTTCATGTAAGTTACGCTTTAATACAGTAATGAATTGAATAAGACTATGCTACAAGAACGGCCCTTTTTCTGTAAATGTGTTTGAGACAATACTGATAGAACCAAAGTGGCATGTGGCATGACATGCGGGTTAAAATGGCATAGGCTTAGAGGCCATTGGAGACAGATAACACTAAGCATTTTCCCATCAAGAAGAGCATTGAAGTTGTATCTACTGCCTTAAATGCAACGAATTGTGAGTGAAATTAGGATTATGTGACAAACTAACAATCTAATTGTGCTACTTATAGTTCAAATAGACATTTCAAGCCTTTGTCGTTGTTATTAGCTCTTGCACAGTGGCTGTAGGCAGCATATTCGATGTTGAAACTTGAAAGGGTACTAGAGAATATAGAGGGTGATGAAATTTGGGAGAAAAGAATTGTTCTTATGGATTAGGCAAAAGCGATATATATCCAACTGTATTTCATCTTGAGGTTTTAACTCGACCTGGAGACAAAAAGATTGCTCCAATGGTCTAGGTTTAGCCCCCTCTTCACCCAACTACCAATAAGTTTTCATGGTTAGACTTGAAGAGTAGCATGGTGTACATTTTGAATCTGAGATCTCCAGTATTATTTAACAAAAAGGTTGTTGTAAATTATGCAAAGGAATTCTTTCCACATTGCTTAAAAGATATGACTCGTAAAAGATAAAATGTTCATCAAATAAAAAACAAAAGGGAAACAGAAAACTTTAATCCTCAACTAAAAGCACCTCAATCAAGAAAACCTAAATATATCTCTCTGAAAGCAGCAACCCAAGTTCATAAATTGAGTGTTATTAGTACAAATAAAATTGTGTTTTAACTTTTAATAACAGGGTTGAATTATAAATTGACTTGCGAAACAAAAGCAACAACTTGTGCAAACTTCTCACTAGATCTTTACTTTTTGGATGGAAAAGTAGCTGTGTTGTGATCTTCCATGAACCTGTATCACAAATGAAAGAGAACATCAAATAATTGACAGTAGAAAACAAATTACACATAATTCGATTTCCCATTATTTTCATAACATGAAACTCGGTTTAAAAAAATGATCTCAATGAGTATTATTTTAATTGATTGTTGGCATTTAGATAACTTACTCCTTGAACATTTGCTTCTCTTCCCAGTTTGGTAATGTCTCCAAATTAATCTGTAGAGAAAAACTAAAGAAATTGTAGAGCTTTTGCATAACTTCAATCATTTTACAGTTCAAGATGCTTAAAGAAGTACCAAATAAACTAACTAAAGAAGGTTTAAGCTGAATGTCAAAAATAAAATTAAAAGTTTCTCTAAATTTTCAGTTGCTAGATCCAAATATCAAACAAAAAATATTTCATTAGCTATTGAGAGATATATCTACATCAACGAGAGGTTGAAAAATATCTTAAGTCTAGATCAGAAGATTATAGAAAAAGAAAAACAAATATCATGGCTAAAAGAAGGATCAGTGACCTTCCAAAGAAAACTTATATTGATGATTTTAATGTCTTTGAAGGTCATGTCTGGATATGTCTATTCCTGAGAATTTTGGTCCAAGAATCAAGATTCGCTTTTTCCCATGGATTGGACCATCCCTAGGAATAGTAAGTTTGGATAGCACTTTTCACATGAAATCCATAGGATAACCATGAATCAGGCTAATCATCCTCTGGATTTAAGAATTTAGGTATATAACCTTTTTTGTCATCCCTCCCTCCCTCTTACATGAGTTATTGCCATGAGTTACTCCTCATTTATCATCCATGTTAATTGAGTCACCAATAATCTTTCTTCCCATGAGTTATTGGCTTATTGCCATGAGTTACTCCTTACCTATCATACATGTTTAGTTTAGGGGTTACTAATCTTTATTTTCTGGACTTATTGCTCCTTTCATTAGCTATCAATCCCTACATCTTCCATGAGTTATTTTTGTTAAATCAGTAAAAGAAACTGAGATTGCGTATATAATTGATGAAGGCAATGGCCAAATATATAAGCATTACAATTTCACGATAAGGAAACCTCTACTCCTAATACAATTAGTATTTTATAATCTTAATCCTAATCCTACTCTTTAACACCCCCTCGCAAACTCGTGATGGAGGAAAATTTGTGAGTTTGAATAAAAAAAGAAAAGAAAAATATCTACTAAAAATCTAAAAGTTAATGTCAATCCTGTGTGGCGCTCTTTGAAGACTGATCACCGGAAATTCTTGAATACCCCCTCGCAAACTCATAATGGATGAAACATCTAGAGTTTGGAAGAGTGTAGACGACGAGAAGGAAATATTTGACGATTGAGAGTATCTTGTGAAGGAGATAGATTTCAATCGATAATGAAATACTTTCTGAAGATTAACCTAAGTCTCTTTCGCGTGTCGCAAGGCAGACTTTGAGTCTATAAATCTCTTTAGAATACACAGGGTTAACTCAAAAAGTCATGGTGTCTCTTTAACTTGAAGCTTGACGGACATTGGCATAGTGCGAAATCTGATCAATTTGAGAAAATGAAATAGACGGGTTCTGAGAGATCCCCAAACCCAATAAAAGAGGATGTTCCCAAACTCAGTAAAAGATGAAACCGGTTGAATGAGCAGAGACACCAGTAATTACGAGAAGAGACGGTCAATAACAGATCTGCGAAGAAGATAAGACAATCGCTAGTGAAGAGCTGATCAACGAGGATGAAGATGTTTTGTCAAATGGAAGAAGAGGTCGCCGAAGAACTAGATTACAAGCTAGATTGGATTGTTTGGAGAAGAAAACCGGTATTGAAGAAGAAAGCTCGATTAGAGAGAAAGAAGGCCGCACGTGAGAGAAGCGGATCACAATCTAGAGAAGTGGTAGGGTTTGATCTGAAGTGTACCTGAATCTGATCATAGAAGAAGCCGCTTGCTGAAAAAAAGTTGAAGACATTTGATCTCGAATCCAGGTCTGATTTGTAGCAGGTTGTATCTGAATATCCACCTCAAAAACTAAATTAACCTGATCATATTTTCTTCTCTTCTTATGGCAACAGAACGTTGCGATCTGAATTGCATTGCAGAATGGACGAGATCGAGAAGTCAGATAGCGAGGTCAGATTTCGAGGGAGGAGTTTGAGGTCGAGATCGAAGTGATCCGATGTAGGCAGGTGGTCAATGTTATTGGCTTGTTGCTGACACGAAGTCGAAGGTTCGATCTAGAAGACGCAGATCCCCCTTGCATGCAATTAGGATAGGTGATTGGTTGTTTGGTCTTGGATTTGCATGGAATTTTGGTAGTCAAAATCCAAATCAATTTGCACTGCGCCTGGGATGCAACAACGAGAAGATTTCGACAATCAAAAAGAAAAGTTCAACAATTAACATTGCGAAGTTTGGCCCAGCGCTCGACACACGATAAATGAGTGTTGCCCAGCGCAAGCTCGAGAACGTGAAGGTGACAATCAATGAGAAATTTTTTTTTAGGCTTTGATACCATGTTAAATTAGTAATGAAATTGAGATTGTGGGTCCGTTTGTTTCCCCGCAAGGCCGTAAAATCGCAAGTCGTAAAACTTTTTTTTCATTTTTTCGCTGTTTGTTCGCTGCAAACAACTAGCAAAATACAACTCTCATTTCCCATTTGCAGTTGCTACAGTTAAATTTGTGGTCATGTAAATCTCACTTTTACACTCACATTTTCCACTTGCAATTGCTATAGTTAATTTTGTGGTCATTTAAATTCTACTTGTAGTACACTTGCAGTCCCAAAGTAGTTACTTGATAATCAATATATAATTTAATATTATTAAATATTTAATATTTTTAATATTTTTAATAGTGTTTAATTTCTTATCTAATTATTTTATATTTGTATTTTTAGTTTTTTTTATATTTTTTTAATATTGTTTTAATATTTAATATTTAATTATTTTAATTTAATATTGTTATTTAATACTTTATTATTTATTAATATTTACTCCAATTTTCTTAATATTTTATTTAGATTTAATATTTTATTAATATAACAATAATATGCTTTATATAAAATGATTATATTTAATTTATTTATTTCTTAATATAAATAATCTTTATTATATTATATATACTTAAAAATTATATTAATATTTTATTATGTTAATATTGTAATAATATTTTATTATTAATTTATAATTATATTTTACTTTGTTTATTTATATTTTTATAATATTAAAATATTATTATAATAAATTTAATATTATAATAATCTTAAGTATTTTATAATATTATATATTATAACTATATATTATTATTTTTCTTAAGATTTTTTAATATTTATGTTTTATTAGTATCCTTAAATTTTATAATGTTCTTTATATTTCTTAAAATTTTACAATTATTTATTTAGTTAATATTTTAGTAATATTTTACTAATTTTACTAATATTTTATTAATATTATTGTTATAATTAAAATATTAATATTTTATCTCAAATTTATTAGTACAATTTAATCTTCAATAGTATATTTAATTTAATAGTATTTATAATATTTAAATCACTACTACAGTTAATTTTGTGGCCAACTTTTTCACTTACACTTCTAAGTTATCAACCAAACACCGTAAAACACATATACTTTCTCATTCACACTTTCACTTTACCAACCAAACACCGTAAAACACAATATTTTTTCCATTTATAATTTCACTTTACCAACCAAACACTGTAAAACACAATATATTTTCTCTGCTACAGTTCATTTTTTCCATTCTCATTTTACAACTTACGACTTGCGACGTTTTGCGGCGAAACAAACAGGCCCTGTGTATATTATTGATGAAAGCAATGCCCGAATGCATTGCATGATCAGAAAACCCCATACTCCGAATACTATGGTTCAAAGTCGCGGTCTCGGCTGCCAACTTGGCGGGCACTGAGACGCATCGATTGCAACGTCTCGGATCAGTCTTGGGTGATACGCGCAAAACGCTACATAGAAAGCTCAAAAATTTCTTTAAAAAATCATGACAAATCTTTAAAAAAATTATAGACATCATATTTATGTATCAAATGTATAAAACATATCACCTAGCCATCACACATGAAGTAAAAGCATAAATACACGCGTCGTATGTAGAAACATACCAAAATACATGCATAATATAGTAAATTCTACAAAATACATTGATAAATATGTGTTGCTTCAATCTAATGATACCACAATGTACTTGTTTCCCACAATAATTACACTTCACAAATTTTCTATTTCCACCAACGGGGGTATCATGTTCCCATTTAATATCACGCTGCTTTGGAGCCACTCTGAAATTTAAAACATGATATGTTATATTAAATTTAAATTTAAATTTAAATTAAATAGATCATATCTACTTAAATCAAATTAAATTAACTTTATATTATATTAACTAAATTAACTAAATTACTAAATTAGCTAAACTAACTAGATCATGTCTGTTTAAAATAAATAAATTTATATTTTATTTACTAAATTTACTAAATTAACTTAAATTACTAAATTAACTACTTAAATTAATAAATTTAATTAAATACTAAATTACTAGAGAGAAACAGAGAGAGTGAGAGAGACAGAGTGAGAAAGTGAAAGACAAAGAGAGAGGAGAGAGACAGAGAGAGTGAAAGAGAACGAGAGAGGGAGAGACGGAGAGAGGGAGAGAGGGGGAGGAAAGAGGGAGAAATCTGAAAGATGGAGAGGGAGGATCGAAACAGGGAGAGGGAGACAGAGGAAGAAGGGCAAATCGGAGAGGAAGACTAGAAGAGAGAGTCAGATAGACTGAGAGAGAGTTACCTGATCATGGCGACACAGGGCGCTCACCACTCCCAGCGACAGAGGGAGTCTTGCCGGCGAAAGAAGAGGGCATCGGGGAGGCTCACGGTCGGAGCTCAGGGCGAAGGAAGAGGTTGAGCTCGCGTGCGAAGGTGAGATCTATTTTTTTCTTTTTAAGGCTGTTGATCACGGGTCTATAGCGGCGAAGCCCGACTCAAGGTCGACTCGGTCGACTCGGCTGAGTCAACTCGAGTAGCATCGAGACTCGCCCAATTTGACCGAGTCGGCCCCGAGTCGGTCAAAAATCGAAGTCATAGGCATCTTGCATCGTGTTGCGGCGCCCCGAGTCGGAGACGACTCGGCCGATACTTCGAACCCTACCTAGTACAATTAGTATTTATAATTCTAATCCTAATACTAATCTTTGACAATTTTATCTCCTATAAACCTACTTGAAAGAGAAGAAAAAAGACTTCTAAAAGAAAAGATGAATTGAAACTATATGAAGCATATTTATCCTGTTAGCCCGTCCTTGTCCCAATCCCGTCTGCTTCCCCCAACCCAATCTTCTACATCCAAAGCTCTCCAATACCAACTTTTGTTCCGACACCACTCCCTATCAAGAGAAGGGAAAAAAACTAAAAAAAGGCTTCTTAGCTTCTCGAAGGATTGCATCTAGGTGATGTTTTGGTGTTCTAGTTGAACATTAAGCTTCAGTTTCCATTTTTGGCCTCAATAGAAATACGTAGAAAAGTCTTTGGCACTGGTAAAGTTAAATCCCCTTTTAAGTCATAATTTCCATGTCAAGCACCCTCAGTAAATCCTTTTAGGTCTCCTTCATTGAATCTAGTTCTATAACACTCCAAGCTTGATTATCAATAATAAACCACGTAGAAGACTTTGCATTTGTTGTCTTTAGAGTTTTAACAAGTTATTAATCAAGGTTGATTTGTGAAAGTGCTAATATATTATATGAACATGTGGTCGGTTATCATATAGATATGCCTTTTTAAGTTTTGATCGCTTTAGTTTTGAAACTCTTTGTTGGAATTTGATTAACATTACTGAACTAAATCAGTCCCCTTTTGCTTAGTTTTCTTTTTATTTCTTGCATTCATTTTCTTACTTCTTGTATATGTTGTTTCATGCATATAACTAGGATGCATCTATCCCTCCCTCCCATTCAACACTATCCTGTATATGGACTCTCTCTTCTCTTCCTCTCCTCTATCTGGCTGAACCTAAAATGAACTACAGCCCGTTTTGACCTTGGGTGCATCTTACCTGAAGTATGAGGAGAAACCAGAGAGAGAACTCCGACATAGAGTCATAGACGCCATCTCCTTGATGAAGCTAACTCAAAACCTGAAACAAGCTATGACCCTCTTTGATCCATTGTTGGTGCCATCCAACATGAAGCACAAGGACAAGCCACACAGAGGCTATTTCAAGTGGCATCTCTTTGATGCTCTTTTCCTCTTTCCCAATTTTTTCATTTGTTATAGAAGTGTAGAAGATTTTATTGAAATTTATTTTTTGTTGGGTAGATTTTACATGACAATGAGAATTTTTGTGATGAACAAGTGGTTTCATGATGAAATTTTTAATTCTCGTCATCAATATTTGAGCTTCACCAATTAATAAAAAAGTTAAATATTTTGGATGAGAGATTGGTTTCATAAGAAATTTGACCAAGTTTTTGTTTCATCAATCATAATAAGAGAAATTAAGTTTCAACAATGTTTGAGAATTTCAATTATGATCAACTTTTGGCTCAAATTTTTTATGTTATGAAAATGAATATTATTTTATTAATTTATGCGATGAATTCATAAATAAGCATTTTTTACATTATCTCCTATCTAAAGTAAATTAACTTTTAATTTGTTTTAATCTTGCATAAGACAATTTTTTAAGAGTAACTTAAAAGGAATGATGTTGTCTTCAGCATCCTATCCTCTTATTATCCAAACAAGAATTATGGATAAGGATTCTCGTCCAAAGGAACATAGGAACCATCCAAAGGATTCTCACCCTAAATAAAATCCAAGGGATTTTCATCCCAACTATCCAAACAAGGCCATGAAGTATTGTTTAAATTCTGAAGTTAGTCATATAGTTAAGATACAATAATCCCAAGTATTTTCAAAATTGAGTTAGAAGGTACATAATTAAGCCAAAGAAACCCAAAAGGCTTGAGAACATTAGAGTGCAACAATAAAGAAAAAATTTCAGGACATGTGCACTTATGGAGAACCAACAACTATTACATGTACACGGGACACAAGTATCAAGTGTATCGTTGACCTAAGTGTCCAAAATGAGAACTTTTCAAATATATGCATAGAGAGCTATATAACATATGCGCATGAAGAATTGTATATAACCATGTATATAGTAAGTAATCACTTAAAGAACCTGGGTTATGTTAAAACAAAATAACTTAAATAAAATTTAATATTAATGACTTGCATACAAAAGCTCCATGGTTGCAATAAAGGTGAGATATTGTCATAGTTTTATTGCTTAAGGTCATTGGAGCGTCCAATAAATGTCTTTATGTGCATAAATGTCCTACATATCTAAAAACATAAAATTTTAAGTATCTTGGTAACACTGATATCAACACAAATAAGATAGTTTTACACATGGATATCCACGCATCACAATTTAAGAACTTATCCCACCAAAATGAACTAAATAGCAAACAAAGAATTCTAATAATTTCAACAAAAAAATAATCTCAACAAAACAACAAGTCTCCAAGATATAGCACATCGATCAACTACGCGAAATGTAGATCCAGTGCTTCTATTGGTCAGCAGCATACAACAAATATACAGCAACGAAATGACGAAACTAATTAAGTTTATTTAAAATGTTAATATTGATCTACAAGCGATGGTATGATGTACTCAAGTAAACGTCTGACCTCGACAATCAATGGTTCAACCAAAGAGTAAAATTAAAAGTTAAAAGACCCAGGTCATAGGATTTTCATGCAATCACATAGCATATTACAAAAAGTGGGCGTCTGTCCTCTAAATAGTGTTATTGCTTAAGTACCTGTTTCACTTCTGCTAACCATGCCGTAAACTCTGGTCGTTTGTTCCTACAAAAAGGATAGAGAGGAAAAATCTTACAGTTACAAACATGACAAGTAAAACAGCATGCCTACTTCCAAAAGTTGATGTCCATAAATATCTTCCAGCATATTAAACTTCAAAAGATTGTAGTAATTCTGATAGCTAAACTAGGAGAAGAATTCAAACAATGTAGAGAAACATAATCATGTCAAAGATCGTAGATGTATCATGCTCAATGCCAGAGTTTATTTACAAGTTAACTAGATTATTGGCATGTGCAATGCACGTGTTAAGAAAAAAATGTCTTAATGGGAGGAAATTTAGATGAAATGAAAATGTGAAATTATAGAATTCATTAATTGAGTAGTCAAACATTTAATTAAATTACATTAATTTGAATGATATATTAATATGGCATGGAAACAATTGAAAGTTATTAAAGCGTTAGAACCCTTTAATGATAACAATCAATGACAGAGGAACTTGACAGAGGAACTTATAGTGTTATGTTAGTTATAAAGTAACTCTTTAATCTTTTTTATTTGTTAAAATATGTAAAATGAGACATACATGAGAGCGGACCATGGGCAATTGTTTGGTACTCTAGAGTTTGCATTATAATAGTAGATATATCAATTTGTATCCATCAATATTCAAACTAAATGCACAAAAGAAGACTTAAAGGAGATATAACACAGAAAAACCATTTTTGCACAATAAAAACATTTATCACATTTATAAAAATCTTCCAGCATGTTATACTTAAAACAATTGTAGCAATTTTATGAAATATTATTGTAGTGGTCGGATTTCGACCCTCATCAAGATCGTGACACCTGTCCCACGTCCTTGGGCATCGCTTCTCTACCAGCAATCTCAGCTCACATACAAGCCTCCATGAGCCCAAGAAGAAAGCCTCCCACATAAACCCAAGAAGAAAGCCTCAGGCCTCGCCCTCCGTCCACATCTGATCAGATATCACTCACCCGGATCCACTACTCAATCGGAGCTGCGCGACTCTCCGAGACGCCAATAATTAGTACTAGAATCCTTCCGGAGTCAGACAAGGCTCCATCACGGAGACCCTCCGAAGCTTACTGCTCTTGCGCTACATACAGCTAGACAGCATGATCTCCGCATTTTGCGAATCCAGCTATGCCACCAGATCATTCTCACGTTCTAAATATTATAACGCCCATGTATCAATGCGGGTTGTTATGAATAGTGACGGATATTTCTACATGGTGATCTCAACAATCAAGCGGCGCAGATCTAGGCAGTTACAAAAAATCATAACGTGTAAATCATGTAGTTATGTAAATCCAAAATATCTGCACCTACAATGACAGCTCAGGCGGGTATAAATACACCTTCATCTCCATCAAGAAGGAAGATGGCTTCTGATTACTACTTCAAACCCTAGAGATTGTAATCACAACATCATACTACAGAATTTCTTGTAATCCTCTAACATTATAGTGAATTATCTCCCTCTCATGGTTCTTCCCTTCGGGTTTTTCACGTAACGCGCTTGTTGTTTGTGATTACTTTCACTTGTCTACTCATTTAATCTTCGTGGTGTGGAGAAATTCTCTGAGAATTTTCCTCCACATTTTAGTGATCTCATTGAGAGCTCTTGAATCTATACTCAAGATCTCTTATCCCATTCCCAAACCCTTCCTAAAAAAGCCTCGTCAAACAAAAATGGCCCCACTAAGGAAGAGTGCATCTCAAGCTGCCGTCGTCGCAACTTCAAAATGCAAGTTGACGGCTGTTGGGGGTGCGGGCCCTACCGATGCTCATCCGCCCCATCTGGATGTTCACATCGAAGACGTCGAAGAAGAGCACTCTTCTCCAGCTACTGCGCCTGAGGCAGAGACCAACAAACATGAAACTCGACTCCCTACCAAAGGTCAGCTCCGCCAAATGTTCGCCAGCCTCCAAAGGCAATTAAACGAGCAACGGGCGGAGGCGATGCGCGAACGCGAGAAGGTTGTACTCGACCCGCGTCCAGCAACTCTTCACTCAGATCGAGATCCTTCGGAAGTCGCAATCCACAAGGAATCAAGAGGCAGAAGGATCTCGAGCTCTCCCGTCACCACCTCTTACCGCAGGAACCACCCACACTGAGAGTAATCGGAGGCGCGTCAGATCTGACCTCCCGAGTCATGATGAGCACTCCAAGAATTCTGGCCCCCACAAGGCTCCGAAGGTCTCTCCTATCGAGAACATTGAGGAGATTGTTTGAAAGCGGATTGAGAAAGCAAGTCAACAACTCTGAAAGGAGGTGGAGCCTTGCTGCTTAAGAACCTCCGACTTACCACTCTCGAATGAAATCACCTCACCGCTTCCCCAAAAAGTTCATTATGTCGAGCTTCGAGTGCTACTCTGGGGCAACCGATCCCATCCAGCACCTCTGGCAGTATCAAGATAAGATGGCGGTCCACTCTCACGATGACCTCTCTTGAGTCGCGTGTTCTCATTCAGTCTCAAAGGCGCCACCTATAACTAATTCGACTCTCTCCCAAGGCACTCGCTTTGGAGTTTCGAAGAGGTGAAGCAGGCTTTCTATCACCTATGCTTCCTTATAGGAGCTTAAGAAGAACAACAATCACATCTTCACGATCAAGATAAAGCCCGGAGAGAGCCTCAAACATTAAGTCAGTTATTTCTAGAGCCAAATAGTCTTGGCGTATAACTGCAATGACGATGTGGCTGTTGTTGCGTTCATCAGTGGGTTACAAGTCTCCCGCTCCTACAAACACTTGGTGAAGCATAAAGTACCAAGATGAGGGACATCCTCTCTCGAGCTTAGAGTACATGCAGATCGAGGATGCTACCCAAGGCAAAACAAGTTGCTCTCCCAAATGAGGGAATAAAGGGAAGAAATAGAAGCCACAGTCTGTTCCCCCGAAGAAGAATCAAAATCAAGACATTGGAGCAATAAACAAACACGTACAGAATCCTGCAAGGCCTACACGGAGACTCTCCTGAAAGATGAAAGCGCTCCTAATGGCCACTCTGATAGCCTATATCAGGTCCTCACCCTGACGGCTAGACCTACACGGAGGCTCTGCTGAAAGATGAAAGCATTCCTGACGATCACTCTGACAGCCTATATTGGGTTCTCACCCTGACGGCTAAACCTGCATGGAGGCTCTCCTGAAATATGGAAACGCTCATGATGATCACTTCGACAACCTATATCGGGCCCTCACCTGACGGCTAGACCTACACAGAAGCTCTCCTAAAAGACGAAAGCACTCCTGACGGTCACTCTGACAGCCTATATCGGTTCTCATCCTGACGGCTCAGACCTACATGGAGGAAGCGCTCTTGACGGTCGCTCTTACAAGCTTACAGCCTATATCGGGTTCTCTCCCTGATGGCTCAGACCTTACAGAGTCACTCCTGATGACGAAAGCGCTCTTGATAGTCGCTCTTACAGCCTATATCGGGTCCTCATCCTAATGGCTCAGACCTATACATAGTCACTCCTGAATGACGAAAGTGCTCATGATGGTCGCTCTTACAACCTACATCGGGTCCTTACCCTGATGACTAAACTTACACGGGGACTCCTGAAAAATGGAAGCCTTCTTGGGGCTCCGACAACCTATATCGGGTTCTCACCCTGACAGCTAACTCCTATAACTTACATCGGACTCTCACCCTGACGATATAAAGGCGCTGCGAAGACATTAAAGTGAATCACCCGGGGCAAGCTCTGACAACTGATGGTCAATCCGACAACTGTAGACTCTGTGTCCTAACTCTCACTCCCTCGAAGAACAAGAAGATGCTCCGACTGCTCGACGAAGGGTCACGTCGGAGGATGGGGCTCCGACAAGTGTCAGGTTATTCCGACAACTGTCGACTCCGCGTCCTAGCTCTCACTCCTTCGGAGTATAAGAAGATACCCCGACTACTCGATGAAAGGTCATGCCAGATGATGGGATTAATCCACTCCTCTATTCTCGCTCGGAGACTCTGAGAAGGAGGAGGCAGAGGGGGCATCTGTAGTAGTCAGATTTTAACCCTCATCAAGATTGTGACACGTGTCTCACCTCCTAGGGGCATCGCTTCTCTACCAGCAGGCTCAGCTCACATATAAGCCTAACATGGGCCCAAGAAGAAAGCCTTGGGCACATGAGCCCAAGAAGAAAGCCTCGAAGAGCCCATATCTAATCAGATATCACTCACCCAGATTCACTACTCAACAAAGTTGCACGACTCTCCGAGACGCCAATAATTAGTCCAAGAATCCTTCCCGGAGCCGCTCAAGTCTCCAACACGAAGACCCTCTGAAGCCTGTTGCTCCTGCTATACTTACAGTTGGACAACACGATCCCCGTGATTTCCAGATCCAGCTATGCTACCAGATCATCCCCACTTCTAAACATTATAACGCCCCTATATCAGTGCGGGCTGTTATGGATAGTGACGAAATCTCTGTATGACGATCCCAAAAAACAAGTGACACAGATCTGGGCTGTTACAAGAAAATCATAACGTGTAAATCATGCAATTATGTAGATCCAAAATATCCCCATCCACAATGACAGCTCAAGCGGGTATAAATATACCTCCATCTCAATCAAGAAAGAGATTAGTTTCTAATAACTATATCAAACCTTAGAGATTATAATCGCAACATCACACTACAGAATTCCTTGTAATCTTCTGACATTATAGTGAATTATCTCCCTCTCTCATGGTTTTTCCCTTTCGAGTTTTTACGTAAAGTGCTTGTTGTCTACGATTGCTTTCACTTGTCTACTCACTTACAATTCGTGGTGTGGAGAAATTTCTCGAGAATTTTCCTCTACAGATATACAAACACGGAGAAGAATCTAAACAAAGTAGAAAGTTCTAAAAGCCATATTGTTATAATGTTTAATGCCCCGAGCTGAGAAGTTAAGATATCAGTCTGAATATATAATCAGATAAAATTTAACCCAAATGGACAACAGGTAATTCAAAGAAAAAGATATAACAAAAAAAATCCAATTTTGTTCACAATAAGAAAACTCACCACATATCAGTTTCTCTAATAACCCCATACTTCCCCAAGAATCCGTGACTGCACCTTTCTTCCCCGCATCCTTCTCTTTCTTCTTCTTATCCTTCTTCCTATCTTTCTTCTTCTTCCTTCTCTCCTCTTTTTCTCTCTTCCTCCTCCTCTCCTTCTCCTTCTCCTTCCTCCTCCTCCTTCTCTCCTTCTCATGCTCCCTCTCTCTCCTCCTCCTCCTTCCTTTCCTCTTCCTCACCTCCCCTTCGCTCTCCTCCGAATCCGAACCCAAGCCGTCGGATTCGGATCCTTCATCTGAATCCTTCGACTCCGAAGTATCCGACCCCGAATCGGAGGAAGAAGACGACTCGTCATCTCGAGAGCTCCTCCGCGAGCTTCTGCTGTGCCTTCTCTTTTTCCTGCTTCTGCTTCTGCTCCGGTGTCGATTGTCTTCAGAGTCGCTGGAATCGTGTTCGCTGCCACTCTCATCCTTCTTCCGCTTGGATTTCCTGTGCCGGTCCTTGTGATCTTCGTCCTGGTTAGCTTCTTCTTCTTTAGATACGGATCCGTCCCGATCCTTCGCCATTTCTAGGGTTTGAATTCGTCGAGTCTGAGAGAGAGAGTGTGTGTGTGTGTGTGTGGGAGTGGCAGAGGCAGAGATTTGAGTGCGATGGTGGTTCAGAAATTACCGGCAGCACTGTTCTTCTGAAAGAACGCGATTGAGGTGGGCCGTCTGATTATAAAAGATCACAGGATTCTATGAGGCGGCGACACGTACAGGAATAGGGGCCAGCATTGTATCGATATTCATGATAACGTAAGCCCACGGGAATTTTAGGGCCAATAAAGATCAAACGGAACGGCTGACTCGATCTCTACCGCTGGAGATTTTTGAGCTCTCCCGCCTTTGGTACAAACCGCACAAATAACGGGTTCGGTTCATGTGTGTGAGCCACACACACATACAATAAGAGGGTCAATCACGTGTTGACACGTGTATTGATCCTCTTATAATATGCTATGTGTGTGGGCCTCACACACATATTATAAGAGTTTTAATCCACGTGTCAATACGGGATTGGCCCTCTTATTATATGTGTGTGTGGCTCACACACATGAACCGAATCCACAAATAACCCACTATCAAACTATCCAGGAAACTTTGAAATTTGAAAAAAAAAATTTTTTTCATGCACGCTTATGACTTTGGGCGTGTTTGTTTCGTCGCAAAACGCCGCAAAACGCAAGTCGTAAAACTTCATTTCCATTTTTCGTTATTTGTTTCGCTGAAAAACAAGTTGTAAAATGCGACTCTTCTTTTCCCACTTGCAGTTGCTACAGTTAAATTTGTGGTCATGTAAATCTCACTTTTACACTCATATTTTCCCACTTGCAGTTGTTACAGTTAATTTTGTGGTCATGTAACTCTCACTTGTAGTACACTTACAGTTCAAAACAGTTTTTTGATAATCAATATATAATTTAATATTATTAAATATTTAATATTTTAAATAGTATTCAATTTCTTATTTAATTATTTAATTATTTTATATTTTAATCTTAATTTTTTATTGTTTTTAATATTGTTTTAATATTTAATATTTACTATTTTAATTTAATATTTTTATTTAATATTTTATTTAATACTTTATTATCTTATTAATACTTATTCCATTTTTTATTATTTTATTTAGAGTTAATATTTTATTAATATAACAATATTATACTTTACTATATATTTAATTATTTATTTTTTAATATAAAAAATTACTTTATTAATATCATAATATATTTATTATTATATTAATATTCTATTATGTTAATATTGTAATAATAATTCAGTATAATAATACTATAATGATAATTTATTATTAAATTATAATTATATTTTACTTTGTTAATTTTATATTTCTATAATATTACAATAATATTATAATAAAATTTATATTATAATAATTTTCAAGTATTTTTAATATTATAATATTATAACTATATTTTATTATTTTTGTAAGATTTTTTAATATTTATATTTTATTAGTATTCTTAAATTTTATTAATGTTCTTTATATTTTCTTAAAATTTTATATTATTTATTTAGTTAATATTTTAATAATATTTTACTATTTATACTAATATTTTATTAATATTATTGTTATAAATAAAATATTAAGATTATTAATTTTTTATCTCAAATTTATTAATACAATTTAATTTGCAATAGTAGATTTAATTTAATAGTATTTATAATATTTAAATCACTGCTACAGTTAATTTTGTGGTCAACTTTTCCACTTACATATTTATATTACCAATCAAACACCGTAAAACACAATATACATTACCATTTACACTTTCACTTATCAACCAAACACCGTAAAACATAATATACTTTTCCATTTACACTTCACTTTATCAACCAAACACCGTAAAACACAATATATTTTCTCTGCTACAGTTCACTTTTTTCATTCTCATTTTACGACTTACGACTTGCGACGTTTTGCAACGAAACAAACAGGCCCAAAAGTACATTTCTGTATACAAGAGTAACATTAGTGGGATCTCCTCGAATGACATTAAATTTTTTAGATGATGAAACCCGCGTATATTGCTCTTGTATGGAAAATGTATTGATTCTAAGCGTGTGAGGAAAATATTTCTAGAAATTTTATGTCATCATTTGGTTCATAATTCAATTCTCAAAAAGCTTTGCGGATCCGTCATCTTCTCACTAAAAATGGACACTAAGGGGTCGTTTGTTTCGCGTAAAATTCTGTAATTTGTAATTGACTTATTATCCAGTTACAATTACGGTGTTTGTTTGGATCGTAATTCGTAAAAGACTTACGTAACTCAACTAACACTCACTTGCAACCCAGTTACCACTCACTTACAACCCAGTTACAGTTAATTTTGTGGTCATACAAATTTGTATTATTTTTTATATTAATATTAATATTTTTTAATATTTAATTTTTTTAATATTTATTTGCAGTATTAAAACTTTTAAAATCACCAAATAGTTAATTTTGTGATCAACTTTTTCACTTACGACTTATATATTACGACAACCAAACACCGTAAAGTACAATACACTTTCTCACTTTACAATTTTATATTACCAACCAAACAATGTAAAATTTACATACATGTAACTCATTTACAATTGTTAAAGACTTTACCAATTACAACTACGAATTACGGTCAGTTACGACAACCAAACAGGCCCTAAGATACATATTTCTTGAATCCTAAAGTATAATAAAAGGAGGAGATTGGGTTATAAAAGTTCTCGTATTTGAATTCTACTTAGGTCCTCGCACTCTAGGGATGTAAACAGTTCGTATAGAGTTCACATATTACTCTTATCATTTTCATATCCGTTTTCTTGTAGCGGATACAGATACAAATACCCATAATGTTTGGATATTGAATTTAGTATCCGTGTGTGACTAAAACAAATTCGGATTCGAATCGAATATGGATATTAGTCAGATAATGTTGAAAATATCAAATAATTCATAAGGAAAACGTGTTTAAAATTTATTTTGTTTAAGAAACTTACTTTGATAAGTTGATTTCAAGAGTTTAGATTTCATTTTTACAAAAAGTTGTTTTTCTGAAATATATTGTCAAAAACAAGTTTATATAATTTTATATGTGTATTAGATTCTATTCATACACATTGGATTTCAATTGAATTTCAATAGCTTGTTTTTATATTTATACAAATTTTTTTAAAAACTAAATTTCCATTTAAAAGTTTAGTTTTTATAAAAATACGATTTTGTTTTTAAGATTGAAATTCTTTATCTCAAAAACAAGTTCACATGTTTATAATATGTGTTGATTTTATTTGTATTTTAATGTATTTACATGAACTTATTTTTGTAGAATTTATTGATATTTATTGGGATTTAATTGAATTTAAAAAGAATATATAAAAATATATAGTTCTGGGGCTGAGCCCGATCGACCAGATGTGCACATGCCTAAGGGATTTGCATGTCAGTCAACCGACCGGTCGACTGTAAAAAGACTCAGTGCTCTCTATTTGATTTAGGGTCGGTCGACTGCAGAAAGACTCAGTACTCTCTATTTGGTTTAGATCGACCAAACGGTCGACTGAAGAAAGACTCAATGCTATCTATTTGAGCAGTGCTGCTCTAGTTGTTGGGAACGGTTGACCGCCCGACCGATCGGCAACTCTAATGATCATATTTTTTACCGTTGGCGGACGACCATCTGGTCAACCGACGGCTGTTTCAGTCTGAGTTTTGACCCCAATGGCTCTATTTTTTGAGCCTTATAAATAGAGGTTTAAACTTGAGATTTACATAAGATTTTACAAGAGTTTTACACCCAGTTTTCAAGTACTCTCTTGTTTATTTTCTAAAGAGTTTTCAACAAGTTTTTGAACTTCAAATCCATATCTTTTCACGTGTTTTAAAGTTTTGAAAAATCAAAGAAAATAAGTTTTTGGGAAATTCAAGTTTTATTTTTCAAGTTTTTATATCTTCATAGAAGTGTCCCCAATTGCTTCTAAAGAGCTTCATTAACAAAAATTTTATTTTTTTACAAGCTTGAGATATCACGCCCCTCTTCATGAAATATACTATGGTAAGGACGCGACGAGAGTCGGTGACATATATAGCAAGAAAAATATCCCACGTATACGCGTTAAGCCTCAGTACAAGAAACAAATACGATATACACAAATATTTCAGCTTAATTAAGTACAAGAATATTTCAGCTTAATTAAGTACAAGAATATTTGCAAAAGGATTCAATGATCATGATAAATATGAAATTGTGAATAGATAATGAAGCAGAGTCAAAATAATAAAGAGACGTACGTATATGAGTCTCTTATGTGAAACATCAAGTACTTTGAAATCCCTGAGCTCCAATCAGAAGAAAAAACCTCAGGGTCGTCAGAAAGCGACCTAGTGAGTGATAAAATTAAAGAAGAAAATAGTATACTATAATAATATTACAAGTACGATAACATATAATACATGTCTAAATAATAGTGATACAATATATTTATACTATTACTTGGTTTACAATTCAATACTACTAACATTATAATATTACATTACCATTAAAACATTACTAACCATTGTCATATTATTACTGTGTAATATTAATGATAAGATACAAAGTTTACTTGTATACTAATGTAATCAATTTGTAATGAATCAATTTGTATTATTAATTTGTATCAAGTAATAATTATTTCATATTTATTGTTTAAATTTAACAGTAACAGTAATATAACGGTGTCAATGATTAATATGTACATCTATTTAGGAAATAAATAAATTTAATCATGTTATAGAGTTCGTGAGTGTACAGAAATAGTGTATTAATACATGGAATACATAGTATGCATGTAAGATGTCAGTAGTGAAGAAATAAGAAAATGTAACACAATTAGAAACAGTCAACAATACATGTATCGAGCATTATATTTTATTTATACAATAATAACAATCAGTATCACTTGATATTTTAATCAATCTCTCCCAGTGTCGCATATAACTGGCAGTTCATACTGGAGTCTGTACTCCAACCGAACCCATCCGAACATAGCATACGGGTATCATTATCCGATCAAGAAAGTGATCAAATAACAAGCGCTCATGTTGTCATCATTGTTTATACTATTTTATTATATTAATTAAAACTCAAGGGTCGAGAAGCTCTAGTCAGGTGGGTGTATCACGTGCATAATCGAGATCACGACCTTAAATAATCCCCTAGATTCTGAGACTAGGGCCAGTTTGCTAAGGCATATGAGGAAATAAGAAACTCAATGAGTTATAACAAACGATAACCAGCACTACCACGTCCCCTACAGTTGGAGTAATATGGATCCATGGATATTCACTCGACAAGACCTAGTCGACCGTCAAGTCTCCCCCATCCCCATAATATATACAGTGCTAATAACATGTAACAGGATAACATGAGGCATGAGATTCATATGACGTGAGATTCTAGAATTGGCCACCACGGGTCCAATAGGTGGCCCCCACATGTATGTGGTGTGGCACTTTGTTCCATGTGACACTTAGTTTCACATGTCTTAGGCAGTTGCCGGTATATCCAAGTAATATGAAAGTCATATCAATATTAGGAATACAAGAAACGATCATGTACTGTATTCATGAAATATTCATGTACAGTAATACAAGATTATCCAAGTAACAATAACCTATGTAACATGAATACATGAACAAGCATAGTATACATACATGTGAATCTATGTAACAGGAATATCATATTAATATTAGTGATACAGGAAATAGTCATGCCATATATTTGAGTGTATCTGTGTAATAATGATACAAGAGCATAAAATTATTGTGTTTACGATCATAACATACAGAATTGTGCTTACGATATAATAATAATTCATGAATTCAGAAATATGTGCTCAATATGACAATGTTTGTTCTCATGAGATAGGTAACGGTGATAGGTTCAAGGTGATATAGTTAACAAGGCATGTGTCAACACACACACACATCATTATCTGTTATAATGATTTCAATATTATTAACATGATTATGATTATAAAATAATTATATACAATTCTCTTTTCAAACACTTTACAATCATGTTTAAAAATATCAGTTTATTAATTAGAAATTTCTTTAGTCTATAGTCTAATAATTACTAAAAATATAGATAATTCATCTATATTTTATTTTAAATTGAGAATCACAATAAAATATTATTTTATTGAAAATGTTTTAAAATCACTCGTTCATATTTTAATTAATGTGTTTTACTATTTACATGATTTACTTGACGATAACTACAATTTAATATAATAATTTTTATTCAACACATTTGAATTGTAATTTATAAAAGAAAAAACACTCATAGTTATTATCATAGGAATTTAGCTCTCTTTTCTACAATTACAACGGCTTAAGAATCATCCAAATCGGACTCCGGATGGTCAAGATATCATCTGAACACTAAAATCAATAAAAATAAGTTAAATATGAAATTTACAGGATTTAAAATGATATAAACCATATTTAATAGGGGGTTTTGTGTAAAAATTATATTTCTTGGTTTTGGATGCGGGTTTGGGTTGCTAATGGGTCGAGTTTATATCCAAATACTCAAACCCATAATATAAGTGAATGGGTATGGGGTTATGGGTTAACGGGTTTGGGTTATTGGGTTTTACCCAATATGAGAAAGAGAGATAGTGAGAGAATAAGAAAGGGAGAGGGGCTACAGTAGCGCTGACCAGGCCGGTGACGGCTCCCTAGCCGACAGACAACGCTAAGGGGGTGGGGTAAGAGGGTAAAAAAAGAGAGTGGGAGAGTAAGAAAGTGAAAGAGAGTGATAGAAGGAAGGAGAAAAAGAGAGGGTGATTGGCGGAGCGGTGGAGGCTGGCTTAGCCAGCTGACGGGGGGCTTAGCTAGCTGGCCATAGCCAAGAGGAGGAGGAATAGAGGGGAAGGAAGAAGAAGAAGGAAGAAAGAGAAGCAAGAAGAAAAAGAAAGACATGAGGAAAGAGAAAGGAAGAGGAAAAGAGGGAGTGGGGGCCGCCGGCCTGGGCTGGTTGTCGGCGACATGCTGATGACCGGCAGCGACCAGGTAGCGGGGGAGGTGATGAGGGTGTAGGTTGTGTGTTGTGGTTTGGGGTGAGAGAGAGATGTAAAGAGAGAATGTTAAGGGGAAGAGAGAGTTGGGGGAGAGGGGGAGAGATAGAGAAACAGAGAGAGGGAGAGGAAGAGAGGGAGGCGGTGGGTTAAGTCGGTGGAAAAGAAACGGAAAGAAAAATGTAGAAGGAGGGGAAAGAGAAAAAGAAAAGGAATTAAAAATTTTATATTATTATTTAATTTGAGTAAAAAATTTTTTATTTTAGAAAAATTATCAAAAATTCTCAAAATAGGAAATATTATCCTGAGCAACACTGTGAAATCATATTCAAGAAATTCAACCCTATTTGTTAAAAAAAAATCCTAGAATCTAGCAGCAGTACTGTTCGACACCAAATTCTGGAGATTTTTCAAATAATTCAGAAAAATTTAGAAAATTTTGTAAATCCAAAATATTAAAAATTAATATTTGAAACTGAAATGGGCCCAATCTGACTATTAGGAAAGTCAAATCAGGCATTATCATCGTATCAAATACTTTACTGAGATATGTACATCTAGAAACAGTGGTTACAGTGAGATTCTTTATTTGTTATCTTCACCAAAGATTGTAACCTCCAGTTTGCTTTGTGCATTTGGTTTTGTGTCATCCTCTTATGTGGAGGAGTATTGGCTTTGTGATCTCCCTCTTGTGTAGAGGTTATTTGCTTTGTGCATTGGCTTTGTCCTTCCTCATGTATAGAGGATTGGAGTTTATTTCCTTTGTGGAGTTTCTTTGATGAGATAGTGGAAATCTTTCATGCGGTGAAGACAGGAATGTAGAGCAAGTGGTTGGAATCTCAAAACATATCTTTGTATTTGCGTTTGCTATCTTTCAACTCAACTCTACTTGTTTATATCTTCTATTATTATTATCACTCAGTTTTACATGCTTGATATCGTTTATGTGCTCATATATACTTGATATTATGCTTACACTTGTATGATTCAAGAAAGATATTGAAGCATCTCAACTCTATATATAAAAGGAATCTTGAGAAGTTCTAAAACCCTTCACCGAGAATTCAGTTTTACTCTTTGAAATCTATATTTGTGTTAATTTTTATTAGCCATTATTTTTAACTTCCGCATTTGATTAGCACTTCACCTATTCACCCCACTAGGTGAAGTTTCATATTATTTATATCTCAAAGAAATGAGTGTTATGGTTTGTAATATGTACTGAATTTTATCCATACATATTAGAGCTCAATTTGATCAGAGAAACTTATTTTGATGAGTTATAATTTTGATTTTATCAAAAGTTGATTCTATGAATAGAAAATCTCAAAAATAAGTTTTTATTGTTTGATATGTGTATTGGAATTTGTCCATACACATTTGTGCTTTAATAGAGTTTGAAAAACTTATTTTTTATATTTTACTTAAGTTTTGGTTTAACTTGTTCAACCTTAAAGTTTAGTTTTTGAAAAAATAATTTTTAAATATTGTTTATGTTTTTGAAATTATATTTGATATCTCAAAAAGAAGTTCACATGTTTGCAATATGTGTTGATTTTTTATCACACATATTTGTGCTCATATTTATTTTCAAGAATTTCTTTATGTGGAATTTACAGAAATTTATTTGAATTTTTAAAGATTTTTTAAATATTTTAATAGTTTATATTTAAAAATATGTTTCAAATATCAAAAAGAATTTGATTATTTGAAATATATATTGATTTTTATTCACAATTATTATTAATTTTTTGGGGGTTTTTATAGAATTTAATTTGTATTTTAAAAAGGGTTTTTAAATATAATTTAAATTGTTATCCAAAAAATAATTCACCTCTTGGGCCGGCCCAGTCTACCGGCCCGGTCGACCGAAGTTATCACAGCCAATAGGCTGTAGGCTTGGTCGACGGCGTCGCTTGACCGACTGCCAGAGAGCAAGCCCGATCGACCAGGCGCGAGAGAGCTTTGATCTCTGGCGGGCCCAACAAGCCCCATAGCTATTTTTCTAGCCCTTGGGCCAGCAGTACTATATACTTTTTTATTTATTTTTTGATTTTTGTTATTTGTGGGCTCTATAAATAGGGCTTGGGTTTAGTATTTTGATCAAGATTTTTTGTTTACAAGATTTTCCATCTTTTAGAGAGTTTCTCAATAGTGTTTTTTTTAAAGCTATTCAATTCCTATTCTCTAGTTTTCTTTCAAGCCACTTTTGAGCAAATCAATTATATATTTATGATATAGGAATTCTTATTTGTGAGAAGAGTTTTATTTGTGATCAGGACCTTGATCACTTGTTCTTTCCTTGTATTGAGAGTTTTGGAGGTTGTGGCCTCGAATGAACTTGCGGATTCGTGTGTTGTAATTCTTGCGGGAATGAATGAGAGATTTGCGTGTCCAAGAGTTGTTGAGAGAACTTGTAGGTGTTACGGTACCAAGTGATCTTGCGGGATCGAGCTAGTGGAAATCCTTCATTGCGGTGAAGGCGAGAACGTAAAGCAAGTTGCTCGAACCTCGAAACAAATCTCTCATGTTTGCAATTGCTCCTCTCTTCAACTCACTCTTGTTTAATATCTTGTATACTTATTATTGTTGTTTATATCTTTACATGCTTGATATTGCTAGTACATAATTGCCATATCTACTTCATATTGTTTAATTGCTTTTGTTTAGTGTAGAATTATTAATTAAGTTTTTAATTTTCATATTTTATTAGCATATCACTTATCCACCCCCTCTAGGTGATTATAAGTAGTATCAGAGCTTGGCGCTCTCGATTTGAGTTTAACAATCTAGAGTTAAAAAATCCTTATTTTGCTAACTATGTTTTTATTTACACACACATGAATTTTCTTGCATCACCCATTTTTAATATTCTTAACTTTCAAGCTTGAAAGATTAAGATGAGTGTATTCTTCAATCTCTCAGAATAAATATTTATCTTGTCACAACTAAATAATCATATCTTGAAAATGGCAAATATTTTGAGGATAATGCAAAAGCTACATATGCTCTAATGCAAACCCTTAATAATGATTATATTTTTGGGTTTCTATTGTGAATCACTTTTATAGTTTGAAATATATTGATCTCTGCTGGTGAACAAGCTTCAAATGACAAGGACAGACTCGGAATAAGAAATAGATACTTCTAACATGTGCTTTATGATCCAAGAGGATAACCCCTTTGAGGTAAACTCAAAATTCGATCTTGATGAAGATGATAAAATATCATATGATGAGTTTTCCATTGATTTTGTACCGAACATACTTCATATCTATTGTATGCTCAATTTATGTTTGTTTGTACTTATATGTCCTAGTTTTGATAATTCTTGCATACATTTTGAAAAATATTTTATATATGATGTCCAAAATATTTTATAAGTATAATATCAAGAAAGCAATTAAGTGCCTCAACTCTTAATCAGGAGGAACTTTTAGAAGAAATTTAGAATCCTTCATGGGGTATATCATTTCATTTCTTGAGAGACATGTTTGATACAGATCTTTGCTTGATCTTTTATGAATGCTTTATGTGACTTTCAAATGAATGAAAAAAAATCTTTCTTGATTTGTGTTTTTCATGTTTTTTAACAAATCAAGTTTCTATGTGACGAAGTTTAAAAAGAATTTCATATGAGTTTTAATGAATTCTTTAGAGCATTATTGATTTTGTCTTCATGAATACGACTCTTACACGATTCTTGTACACTCAAAATTTTTTTTGTTTACTCATGAGTTTACAATTCATGAGCAAGAAAGTATTTTTTGATATAGAGTGAAAAAGCTTGTGTAATTAGCATCTTTCATGAGATATATATATATATATATATATATATATATATATATATATATATATATATATATATATATATATATATATGATTTGTTTCATATTAGTAAAATTTTGAACTTGTTTTTAAATTATTTTAAATTATTTCATTTGTTTCTTCACTTGATAGTATTTTCAAATTATTTTCATCTATTTTTCTAATAGTATTTTTTTTAATACCTACACTTCAGTGGGCAGTTGGTTGGGCATCATGCATTGTATGATTTATTCAATTATTTCTTTTCATATGCATGTTAGGTTGGTGATAAAAATGACTTATACACGTGATTTACATGATAATTGATTTTGTATACTCGTTCATGTTTATCTATAAATGTATGTTTTAAATTACAAGTGGTATTAAATTACAATTGGTATACATACATATATTTATGATTCAATTGATTGTGCATGTTTAAAAACGTTCGTGCATGTTTTCCGTGCATATCGTGTCTCTAGCACAATTAATCTCATGCTAAGCTTCTTTGTGTTTCAATATATTTATTGATATTTTTTAAGCTTATGCACAAGTTTTATTAATGTTTTAAAAAGGGAGAGAAATTTGAAGTGTTTTTATTTCAATATTTAATTAGTATCAATTATTGCAAATGAGTATCTATTTTCTTTTTCTGGTTGGTATCTTTGTTTAAATTTGTTTCAAATTTTCTTCTTGAATAGTTTTCAATTGGTATCATATTTGCTCAAATTTTCAATGTTTGATTCAAGTGATATCCTATGTTTAAACTATTTTACTTTCAATTGATATTTATATCCCAAATTATTATGTTTCCATTTAAAATCACAAGTGATATCTACACTCGTGACTTAAAAATCATTTTGATTTCAATTTGATTTCAAATTTTGTTTTGATATGTATTGCCGATATACAAGGGGAGCTTAACATCTCATCTATATATAGATTTATGATTAGTGTATTATATAAAGAAGAGTTTGAGCTCTTTTCTCTATATGATACACATGTGTAAGGCGAGCTTAACATCTCCGTCTATACATAGTATATTATGCTTAATGTGGTTTAGACTTATTCATCCCTTCTCCATCTAATGCATGAATACAGGGAGAGTTAACTTCATGTCTCTCCTTATCATGAATTTATATTGCATATGTATTTATTTTATTTTCTTTACCCCTTCATTGATGAAGTGATAAAATGGGGAAAAGAAATTTAGAGTTTATATATGTATGTTATTTATGTTTTGATGCATGCATATTTTGATATCTTGTTTACTTTATAAAAAGAAGAGAGTTTATATGTTTGTATGCATATTTGTCTTTCATATTTGCATACTTGTTTTGATTTTTAGTTTTGTTTACTTTAAATTTTAGGTTTTATTGAATATCTATATGGTTTATGTTTTTTCATGAGTTAAGAGGGAGCTTTTATAGAGCTCTTCTCTAAACCATGCATATATAACTCTATGAATTTTGTCATCATAAAAAAAGGGAAATTGTTGGCCTAAAGGCCCATCACTCTAATTTTGATGGTAATTAACTCATGTAGTTATAATACTAATGATCTTGTGATATTTAAGTTAAAGTTTAATCAAGATCTTAGTTTGGTATTTAGTTTCATCAATAGACCCAAAGTCAAGGATTGAAGCTAATTAGTGTTAATTCAAGAGGTAAGCATAAAGATCATATCTAGCACTCAAGAAAGAGTCAAGCTTAACAGGGATCACATTTGATCGAGTTATGATGAAGAGGAAGATCATATCAAGGAAAAAGACTCGAAGTTTGTAAAAGAGTTTGTAAGTGTTTAGAAGTTTTGTAAAATTTAGATTATATTTGATTGTTCAAGTTTACACACACGCACAAAAGTTATAGTATCGGTTTGATGGTTTTCATTGATTATGAATTGTGTTTTGATTTTCAAGAAGTTGAGTTTAATAATATCGATTTGAAAAAGATTTTATACTTTGTGTCTTAAACTCAAATCATGTGTTTATATTGTTTATATCTCTACGAAATGAGTTTTATATTTTGTAATATGTATTGAATTTTATTCATACATATTAGAGCTCAATTTGATCAAAGAAACTTATTTTGATGAGTTATAGTTTTGATTTTATCAAAAGTTGATTTTTTGAATTAAAAATCTCAAAAACAAGTTTTTATTATTTGTGTAGCATCCCGTTCTCGGGATACGTTCCCAGATACATGTCCCAATTTTTTTGATCATATTGTTTCCAATTTTCTTCCAGTATTTATTTTTATGTTGTGATTGCTTATATTATTTGGTATCGGATTTAGATTCTCAGTCTTAGAGACAACCCTGGCTTGGATTGGGAACCCGATACCGACATACCACCCGATTTGACCTTTCTGGTAGTCCAATTTGACCGATTTTAGTTTCAAATACTGTTTTTCAATATTTTAGGATTTTCATAATTTTTTGAAATTTTTCAGAATTATTTTGCAAAATCTTCAAACTCGGTGTCGGTTGGCATCGCAGACCGATTCCTGAAGTTTTAGTTTTCAAACGGAATTGATTTTTAAGAAACGACTTTTATGTTACTTCTTGGAATTTCATTTTCTATCTAAATACATTTTTTGAGATTTTTCAGAATTTATCAAAATTTGATCGATTCTGTTGTCGGCCAGTATCGCCGGAAGATTTCAAGATTTTTAATTTGAAAATCAGATTGAATTTCACTAGACACCTTAAAATAATATTTTCTATTTTTGATAATTTTTCGGAACATTTCTGAAACAATCAAATTTTGCCTTATTAAAATAATAATATTATTTATCGTTCTTTTCTTTTCTTACTCTTTCCTTCTCCACTCCTCTACTTTATACTCCCAGAATATTCTATTAATTTAATTATTTAATAATATATTTATTTATTATTATTTTACTATTTTTCCCTTTTCCTTTCTTTTTCTTTCTTTTCTTCTTTTCTTTTCTTTCCCCTTACTTCTCTCATACCCTGCACCCACGCCCTGCAACGAACCAGCAACAACAGCGGCAGGAGGAGGCACCCCATCCCCCCCATCCCTCTCCCATTCTCTCCCTCTCGTTATTTTTCTTTTAATTTCTTCTCCTTCCTCCCTTCTCCTTCCTTATCTTCTCCATTTCATTTCTCCAAACCAACACCTTCATCCATCTCCTCTCATGGCCGCCGCCATCACCCGCGCCACCAGCGCCGCCGCGCGCCCTAGCCGCGGCGCCACCTCCCCCACACCCCCTGTCCTCTCCTCCACCTCCCTTACCTTCAACCACCACTCCTCCTCCTTCAATTTCAACAAAATCCATCTCTTCACCATCCTCTTCTTCTTCAAAATTCACTACCAACTCCACCGCTCCAACCACCCCGCCATCATCTCCTCCTCCTCCTCCTCTAACTCCCCACCACCATCAACAACCACCACAATCACCACCACCACCATCTACCACCACCACCACTAACTACATCAACAAAACCATGCTCCAAATTCTAACTCCACCCCACATTTCCTCCCTCCCCAGGCTAGGCGCGCCGCCCCCACCTCAGGCGGCGTCGCTGCCGCCCCAGGGCTGCCGGCAGGTGGCCGGTCGCCGGCCACCTTCCCCCCTCTCCTTCTTCCTTTCTTCTTTCTTTTCTTCTTTCTTTTATTTCTTTCCTTTTTCTTCCTTTCCACTTCTACCCCCTCTTTAACCCCCTAATTACTTCTCCATAATTTCCAACATACCCTCTCCTTTATTTCCTTATTTTTTTTCCACTTTTAAACATATCCTACACACACACACACTCTCTCTCTCTCTCCCCCTTCTTACAACTCTCTCTCTCCTCTCTCATTCTCTCTCTAATATATATATATATATATATATATATATATATATATATATATATATATAACATTTCCTCCCTCCCCGAGCTAGGCGTGCCGCCCCAGGGCCGCTGGCCACCTTCCCCCCTCCCCTCTCCTTCTTCCTTCCTTCCTTCCTTTCTTTCTTTCTTTTATTTCTTTCCTTTTTCTCCCTTTCCACTTCTACCCCCTCTTTAACCCCCTAATTACTTCTCCATAATTTCCAACATACCCCTCTCCTTTATTTTCTTTTTTCCCCTCTTTTAAACATATCCTACACACACACACACACACTCTCTCTCTTTCCTTCCTACAACTCTCTCTCCCTCTCTCTCACACTCTCATTCTCTCTCTAATATATATATATATATATATATATATATATATATATATATATATATATATATATATATATATATTAATATATGGGCTAGTAGCATGCTCGCACGTGTTAGCGGACTTTCTAGATTTTTCTCGGTATTTCGTTCGGGTGTTAGGCGAGTACATTTCTGGTATTGCTTCATGCTTTATTACCATCGTTACCTGTCTAATAATTATTACCCTACCTTTTAATACATGATGTCTCATTATGCGAGTTGATATACGATATGCGAGTACATTTTATGTTGCTTCATGCTTTGCAATCACCATTACATGCCTAATAATTGCTACTGTGGCTTTTAGTACATGATACATCGCTATATGAGTTAATATATGATGTTGGCACTTGACATGTTATACTTGACACTTGTATCTGACACCGGTACTTGACATGTGTATACTTGACACCGATACTTGACACTTGATATCTGACACTAGTACTTGACATGTTATACTTGACACTGACACCTGACACTTGATATTTGACACCGGCACTTGACAAGTTATACTTGACACTTGATATATAACACCGGTACTTAACATGTGTATACTTGACACCGATATTTGACACTTGATATCTGACACTGGTACTTAACATGATTATCACTTGACACTTGATACCTGACACTTGAGATCTGACACCGGCACTTGATATGTTATACTTGACACCTGATCTATGACACTTAATATCTGACACCAGCACTGATATGTTATACTTGACACCTGATCTCTGGCACTTAATATCTGACGCCGACACTGATATGTTATACTTGACACCTGATCTCTGGCACTTAATATCTGACACCGGCACGCCGACACTGATATGTTATACTTGACACCTGATCTCTGGCACTTAATATCTGACACCGGCACTGATATGTTATACTTGACACCTGATCTCTAGCACTTGATATCTGACACCGGCACTGATATGTTTACACTTGACGCCTGATACTTGACACTTGATATCTGACACCGGTACTTGACATGTTATTACTTGACACCTGATATCTGACACCGGTACTTGACCTGTTATTACTTGACACCTGATACTTAACACATGATATCTGACACTAGTACTTGACATGTTATCACTTGACACCTAATATATGACACTTGATAATTGACATGCTATCACTTTATACTTGACATATGCTATCACTTGGTACTGATACATTTGACCTAGTATTGTGACAACTGGCTGGATACTATTTACACTTGACACCTGTATTACATGGCATATTCATGATTATCACTTTTATGGGGACTTGGCATGATATTATGTGACCAGACCTCTGGTACTCCTGTACTCCTGAACTCCTGTATCTCCTGTACTTATGTCTCTTGCACTGTTACTCTTGTTAATAGCACAATCATACCGGCATCCGGCAGAGCATGCCTGGTGTCGGGATGACAAGGATGTATCCCACGATCGTGCTAGCGTCTGGCGGATCCTGAATGGAACTAAGTACCACATGAAGCAAAGTGCCACACCACACACGTGGTGGGGGCCACCTCTTGAATCTGTGGGGGCTACCTCTAGAATCCATTCCCCACACAGAGGAAAGTGCCACACCACACACGCGGTAGGGGCCACCTCTTGAATCTGTGGGGCTGCCTCCTGAATCAACCCTCAGAGCAAAATGCCACATGGAGCAAAGTGCCACACCACACACGTGGTGGGGGCCACCTCTTGAATCTGTGAGGGTCACCTCTTGAATCTGTGGGGCTACTTCCTCCCTCTTGCCTGTGCCGCGTTATGTTAGCGTGATAAACATCATCAGTGCATATTAACACCCACATATACCTGTACAATAATAACGCCTGGAGCATATGTTATTTGGTCTCTCCCTTATTCGAATAATAGTACCCGCGTATCGGAGTTCGAATGAGTTCTACTGGAAGTGCGGGCTCCAGTGTGAATTGTCGGTGTTGTGGGACGCTGGTGGGAAAGGGACAAGAATAACATAAGAATATAACAACCAAACTGTAATAATATTAGGAGCGTGTGATATTTGGTCTCTCCTTTGTTCAGGTCCTGGTACTCACATATCAAACCCGAGTAAGTTCTACTAGAGTGTGAATTCTAGTATGGACTACCAGTGATGTAAGGCGCTGTTAGGGAGGCGATTGAAATATCAAACGACACCGATTATTATTATTGAATAACTTAAAATGCAACACCTTTATATTCTCCAGTTATAGTATTATGCCTGAGTTGACACCCTGTTTTATGACATAGGACTTCTGTGGCACAATGATTACTCTAAACACACTCTAGTTTTGTTACTCTGAGGGCAACTCAAGTTGTATGAACTCAGAACCTGGCGACATAGGATATGTGGTATATAGATGGGGGTTTTCTTGTTTGGATTATCCCTTGACGTATCAATCTCGTGAATCCATAATCTGAGCTTGTACAATTAGTTTTGTCCATACTTGTGTTTGTCGCATGTTTAGAGTATTCATCGCATCTTTAATTTATTTTATATGTTTATGTGTACCTATGCTCTCCATACCGTTTTCTATGCATGTTTTTCGATTCAGATATTGATATACATGTATTTACTTCATTTCAGATTTACTGTTGTTCCTTTAATTTCTTTTATGTTACTTGTCATTACATGTACCTGCATGCCTGAACCACATCATCTGATCATGTACATGTGTGACTGCCTGATATGCGCGCCACTTGGCTTTATCATATGTACTCGCGGGGTTGCATCTGACAACCCTGAATTCTCATATCCAGATCCCAGAACCTGGACCATGGTGGCCTTGTTGTAGCTGATCAGAGTGCGCAGCGGATCCTTCCGTGGCGATCAGAGGGTAGCAGAAGCTTGGACGTCCTCGGAGCTCTTCCTTCCAGCTCTTCTCCTGATTGGCTCTCAGGGTCTCCCTCTTACTTCTCGTGAGCACCTCGCAGCTTTTGTTATGTATATCTTTTCGCATTATGTACTTTTGTATTTTCTAGTGATGTAATATTCCTGTAATATTGTATCACTCTCTGTGATGACCATGTACTTGTACTTTTCTGTTGGAATGTATATTACCACTGTGCTTCCACACTCTGATTCTTGCCTGCATTGATGCTTAGCGTATATACGTAAGGGTATTTCCGACCTGCGTATATACGTCGTAGTGACATCTCCGTACCTGCGGGATCGGGACGTCACAGTTTGATATGTGTATTAAAATTTGTCCATACTCATTTGTGCTCCAATAGAGTTTGAGAAACTTGTTTTTATATTTTATGCAAGTTTTGATTTTATTTGTTCAAGCTTAATGTTTTGTTTTTGAAAAAATAATTTTTATATATAGTTTATGTTCTCAAAATTGTATTTGATATCTCAAAAAGAACACTTTTTTACAATATGTGTTGATTTTTTATCACACATATTTGTGCTCATATGTACTTACAAGAACTTATTTATGTGTAATTTACATAGATTTATTTGAATTTTTAAAGAGTTTATTTTTAAAATTTTTAATAGCTTATATTTATAAATATGTTTCAAATCTCAAAAAGAAATTAATTATTTAAAATATATGTTGATTTTTATTCACACATATTATTAATTATTTTTGGGATTTTTATAGAATTTAATTTGTATTTTTAAAGGGGTTTTTAAATATAATTTAAATTCTTTTCCAAAAAAAAATAATTCACCTATTCGGCTGGCCTGGTCTACGACCCGATCCACTGAAGTTATCACAGTCAATGGGCTGTGGGCTCGATTGACCGAGCTCGGTCGAGCGAGTGCCAAAGAGCTTTTCTCTGGCAGCCCAGCCCGATCGACCGACTCGGTCGACCAGGCGCCAGAGAGCTTTGCTCTCTGGCGGGCCCAGCAGGCCCAACATCTATTTTCTAGCCGTTAGGCCAACAACACAGTATATTTATTTATTTGTTTGTTATTTGTGGGCTCTATAAATATAACATGGGTTTAGTATTTTGATCAAGATTTTTTTTATAAGATTTCAAGCTAAAATCTCCTTTCTCTCAAGAGTTTTAACAATAGTTTTTAAAAGCTAAATTTTCTATCTTTGAGAAGTTTTTGGGAAGAATATTTTTCCATCTTTTAGACAATTTTTTGAGATAAAATTTAAGAGAGTTTTGAAACAAATTTTAGAGCATTAACTTCTCATCTTTTAGAGAGTTAATAGTGTTTTTCTTGAGCTATTCAATTACTAGTCTCTAGTTTTCTCTCATCCACTCTTGAATAAATCAATTCTATATCTATTCTATAGGAATCTTTGTTTGTGAGAAGAGTTTTGCTTGTGATCAAGAGTCTTGGTCACTTGTTCTTTCCTTGTATTGAGAGTTTTGGAGGTTGCAGCCTCGAATGAACTTACGAGTTCGTGTGTTGTAGCACTTGCGGGAACGAGTGAGAGACCTGCGGGTCCGAGAGTTCTTGAGGGAACTTGCCGAGTGATCTTTCGGGATCGAACTAGTAGAAATCGTTCATTGCGGTGAAGGTGAGAACATAGAGCAAGTTGTTTGAATCTCGAAACAAATCTCCCGATTGCGATTACTCTTCTATCTCTTGCTCACTCTTATTTAATATCTTGCATGCTTATTACTATTGTGTATATCATTACATGCTTGATATTGCTTGTGCTTAATTGTCATGTCTATTTCACATTGTTTAATTATTTTTGTTTAGTGTAAAATTATTAATTAAGTTTTAAATTTTCGATTTTGATTAACACATCACCTATTTACACACCCCCCACCCCCACCCCCCCACACACACAAAAAAAAAAAAAACCAGGTGATTACACTATAGAGAAAAACTGCATCCTAAGGGTAGACATGGATGAAAGCATATGATAGAATCAATGTGGACTTCTTCTATGATGCAGAAACTGGGCTGTGAAAAAAAAAATGGACCATTTAGATAATGAGCTGTGTTTCAACTTTAACCATGTCCATTATGGTTAACTGTCAGGCACAACCACCTTTTCAACCTTCAAATGGACTCAGACAGAGAGACCTGTTGGCACCTCTTTGCTTCATAACATGTGTAGAGGCTTTATCTTAATCCAGGAGGAGATTCACAAAGGCAATTTGCAAGGGAACAAAATACATGATGCTAGTTAATCATTCTCTCTTTGTAGACGAGCTGATGATAATAGCTTAAGCAAACAAGAAGGAATTCAAGACAGTCAGGAATATACTCAACATCTATAAAAAAGCCACGGACCAGAGAGTAAAGATTGCCGAGTCATAATTTTATACAAATTTGTAAAATCTCAAGTTAAAGACACTGATACAAGCAAAAAGAATCCTTGGATTTACTCTAACAAAAGAGGATTTCAGGCATCTTAGAGTACTTGTGAAAGGAAGACTATTAAAGGAAAACTATCTCCAACTTCTTCAGAAAATGGATTAATCTCAACAACTGGAGTCAAAAACTTCTCGCTTTCCCTTCTAGACTTACACTTGTAAAATCAGTCCTTTCAATGATCCCTGGATATCATTTCAGAGCCATGGCATTCCCAAAATACATACTGAGAGAAAAAGACAGAAAACTAAGAATGTTTTTCTAGGGTGAACGCAACAAAATTCATCTCATTGATTGAGTAGGTGTTGTACTCCAATCAAAGAAGGTGGCATGGGACTGAAGACTGCTCTCATCTCATATAGATCCCTACTAGCAAAGCAAGCAACTAAATTCATCTTTGAACCAAACAACATTTGGGTCAAGTTGATGGAGGACAAATATCAACAAAATCATTCCCCTAGTGCAAGGAGGAAAGATTCTTGGCTCTGGAGAGGGGCTGAACAAAATCTACATCTGATTGAAAGTAACAGCAAATGGACAGTTGGGGATGGACAAAGAGTCAGGCTATGGTATAATATTTGGCTGAGAGAACCACCTCTCATTCTTTACCCTCTGATAGCAAATACATCTATAATTAATACCAACATAGTCAGAGAGTTCATGGACTCAGGAAAAAATTGGTCCACAGAGAAAATGCAAAGTTTGCCTGAATGGCTTAGGCTGGAAATTTTAGAACATTGAGATAAAGGAGGGACATTATGAGCCTATATGGATACCCACAGCAAATGGCAGATACAGTGTATCAAGTGGATACAAACTGTTACACACAAGCCATACGAGGGACAACAAAACCCCTGCTCTTCATCAGTATCAAAACCCCCAACATCAAGATACAAAATTACCAGGACAAATTTGGGCCACTAAAAGGATTTGGTGGTTCATTTGGAAGGTAATTAATGGTAAATTACCTTCATTGGAATACTAAACAACCGAGGCATACACCACAACATGGCATGTAGAGTGTGCAACATCGGTGTTGCGCCCTTCAGAGGAATCCATACACGCCAATCACCAAGATCAGCATTCCACTGTCGAGTCAATCACCAAACAATATAGCACGAATACAAATATAAAGAGAGAAAGCGAGAACACACGATTTAACGAGGTTCGACAACTTGCTAACGAGATTCGACAACTTGCTGACGTGTCATCAGAGCAGAAGGGAGATCTTATTCAAACAACTGACTTACAAGGATTACAAATTGATCCGAAGATCCAAATCGAGAATCTATGCAATTTGCCAGAGAATTCTCTCAAACAAACTAACACTAAAACTCTCAATACAAATTCACTACTTCAGGTTACTCTCTAGGTTACAAAGTAGGGTACAATACCTCTCAATATATAGGCAGAGAACCAACAAAGAAAAGGAAACCAAAAACTCTGAAATCAGTTAGAAATGAAGTCAGAAACCAATTCGGATGCGCCCAGAATATGCTAGCTGTCGACAGCCAGTGAGGCTTGTCAACAGACTGAGCCGATCCAACTCTCTGTTGGTGCGCCTGTCGACAGTCTAAGCATGCCTGTCGACAGACTGACAAACGCATGTCGACAGCAACATGTCAGTTGTCGACAAACTGACAAACACTTCTCTCTGTTGATGCATCCCTGAATCTGCTGTCGACCGCCATCTTATGCCTGCGATAGTAGCTCCTCTTCTCCTTTCCACTGTGCACCTTATGCACGTTGAATTCTAAATTTCTCTGCTCTATCCAGTTGAATTTGAGAACTCCAATTTTCATCTTCTCCCCTACAATTCTCCACATTGGTGAAGACTTCTCAAATTTGAGCCGAATACCATGAATTACCAACTTCAGCTCAATAATTGGTTGCACTATTATGATTGCCTACGTACCCCTGTCAAGGGATCAAACCACAGACAGTTAATCCAAACGAGCTCTCAAAAACTCAAGCATCAACTGATACCAAATCTACTGAAACCGATTTTGAAGCAACGAACACAACCGGCTGAGTCATATGAACCTTTTCATCTCGATCGCCATGGAAAATAACGGTCTTCAGCTTGAGTTGATCTAGCTCACCAACTTGAGATAGATTCACGCTTCTTCACTCACTTTCGTGAATTCATTTTGGTTTCTATAGCCGCAAACAATTCAACATGTTCAACATCCAAAACGGCTAAATGATCTCTACTCGGTGTCACATTCGGTGAGATCCCAACTGATATTGAACCAACTGGAGATGGTGGAGTAGCATCAACCTCCACCCGCTGCGATACACGTTTGTTCTTCATCCTCTCCTCCTGCTGAGAGATGATAAACTTCAACAATAAAGCCTCATCAAACGACATACTTGCTTAAACGATGATCTTGTTTTCGAAGTCCCATAACTTGTAGCCTTTTAAAAATTTTTAACTCCAAAAACACTTTTTTACCTGCGGATACAACTTGTCATTTTTGACACTAAAGTAGGTAAGACATCCAAATATTCATAGCAAATTATAGTCTTGAGTAGCTCCACCTGACAAAATATCCAATAGAGTTTTACCTCTATCGCAGTCGACGACAACATATTCATGAGATGGCTAGTATATTCCAAAGTCTCAGCCCAAAAATGACTTGTCTAATTGTGCATTAGACAATAAACACCAAACTTTCTCCAGCAAGGTACGGTTCAACTCTTTAGCCATCCCATTTTTTACAATTGTGAAGTGAATGCCAATACTATTATTCTGACCAAATTGCAGGAACCGATCCTTGTACTCCCCAACATGATCAAATTGGAGCACTTTGATCTTTTCCTGCCAGTTTGTTTTTCCATCAAAATCTTTCACTTCACGAACAAATTTAGGACTTCAAATCTTTGTCTCATAAGGTATACCCAACAACGCCTAGATGAATCATCAACAAAAGAGACAATATCAATGGCATCTAAGCGATGCAGTCTTAGAAGGACTCCAAATATCAATGTGAACACAATTAAGAAGACCTCCCATGCGGTGAATTGCGGTGTCAAATTTCACCTTTGTCTTCTTGTCTAGAACACAACCTTCACCAAATTCCAATTTGCAGGCAGTTGCACCTTCCAATAATCCTTAATTTGCCAAAACTTGCAAGGAATCCATACCAACTTGTCCAAACCTCATATAACTTGATAGAGTCGTCTTTTAAATATTCTGAAGCTGTCAAATTTTCAATAACTGAACTACTCTTCAAGTAGAGTACAAGTTGTTGCATCGAATACCCTTTAGAACCACCAACGAGCCACTGAACATTTTGAGAATGCCTTCTCCAAGTGTCCCTCTTAGGCCTTGCGCCTCCAAAGCTCCAACTGAAATCAAATCTTATTCAACTGAGGTACATGCCTCACATCCTTCAACTTTCTTACCATCTCATCAGACAACTGATGCGAACTGTACCTATCTCTTCAATATGGCATGTGTCTGTTGTCAAACGACACCAAGCCTCCATCTAGTTTTTCAAACCTAGCAAACCACTTTCATTTGGGACAAACATGACAGGTAGCGCTCGTATCCAAATGCACTCAGATTTCTCTGAACAACAAACAGTAAGGGTCATAGAAAGTGAAAATACAGATGAGTTAGAATCATTACCATCCGTCATTGCGACTTGGCATTTGACTTTGACTCCTTCGTTTTGAGCCTTGGACATTCAATCTTCCAATATCTTTTTTCTCTGCAGAAAACACACTGACTCTTCTTCAAATCTTCACGACCATCAGTTTTGGACTTTCTAAAATCTCTCTTGCTCTTCCTATGATTAGAACCAACTCCTCTTACAGTCAACACCTCTGTTTATATGCCACCGAAAGAAGACTCCTTGTATTTTCTCACCTCATGATTCACAAGAGCAGCCGACACATCAGTGATTGCTTACCATTGATTAAAGTTAGAATGAAGGTCTCATACTCTTCATCCGGAAGAGAGCCCAATATAATTAACACCTTATCCTTGTCCTTAATCATCTCATCTACGTTAGATAGATCTGCAAGAAGTTTCGTGTAATTGTTCATGTACTCACCAATGGATTTTTTTTTCAACTGGAAGCTGTAAAGCTTCATCTTCAAATGCAAACGATTCTCGATGCTATTCGTCAAATACTTTTAAGGATCTCTCAAATCTTTCTTGCAGAAGTCTCATTCATTACATGATACTTCAGATCTTATGTCAAATAAGACCTGATGGTGCCACACATCGTCCGATTCATCTTGTTCTAATCCTTCTCTAAACTCTCTCCTGATTTCTCTTGTACAAGCAGCGTGTCTTTCAAATTCTGCGCGTTCAACGCATCCATCACCTCGCATTTTCACATACGAAAATTGTTTGTGCCATCAAATTTCATCACATCGATATTCGACTGGTGAATGTTCACGGTATTCACCATGGACTAGTAAACCTCAGCCATATCTCCTCTAGAAAATGCCAATAACAATGCGGAAATTCAATGAAAATAGATCTAAATAGATAAAGATCGAAACTTTACCTCAAAGTGAAATCTTAGACGGGTTTTCAAACAATTTACTCCACCCAAAACGATCCCAACGAACAGAACCAACGCTATTCTAAGATCGAGACACGAACCCACGAACAGTCCAACATCGCTCCGAGATCGACACACGACCTCTGCTGAATGGACCACGATGCTCTTGGGATCGACACACGACCCTAGCCGAACCTGAGAAGCTCTGATACTACTTATTGCCCCCTCTGGAGGAATCCAACATGCTAATCACCAAGATTAGCATTCTAATATGGAGTCAATCACCAAACAATATAGCACGAACATAAACTAAAGAGAGAGTGAGAACACATGATTAAACGAGGTTCGACAACTTGCCTATGTCCTCAGAGTAGAAGGGAGAAGATCTTATTCAAACAACTGAGTTATACGGGTTACAAATTGATCCATAAATCCAAATCGAGAATCTACACAATTTGCTGTAGAATTCTCTCAAACAAACTAACCATAGAACTCTCAATACAAATTCACCAATTCAGGTTACTCTCTAGGTTATAAAGTAGGGTACAATACCGCTCAATATATAGACAGAGAACCCATGAAAAAAAAAAGAAAACCAAAAACTCAAAAATCGGATCAGAAATGAAGTCAGAAACCAATTCAGATACACCCAGAATACGCTAGCTGTCGATAGCCAGTGAGGCCTGTTGACAAACTGAGATAACCCAACTCTCTGTTGGTGCACATATCAAAAGTCTAAGCACGCCTGTCGACAGGCTAACAAACACTCATCGACAGCTACATGTCAGCTATCGACAGACTGACAAACACCTCTCTGTTGGTGTATCCCTGGATCTGCTGTCGACCTCCCTCTTGTGCCCGTCGACAGCAGCTCCTCTTCTCCTTTTCACTGTGCACCTCGTGAACATCGAACTCCAAATTTCTCTACTCTATCCAATTGAGTATGAAAACTCCAATTTTCATCTTCTCTCCCACAATCGGCGCCATAGAAAGCTTTGAGTATTTGTTATGTGAATGTCAGGGACCCAACCGCATCAAGAAGTAGAGCACAGGGCTCAAATGAGCATTACTACCTCTAGTCTGGAAAATTTGTTCCCAAGCCTCCTACCTGCCAGGAAAAATGAGATGGAAGCCATAGTCCAAAGAACTATTAGAGCAACCACCCTTCGCTGTTGGTGGAAAGCTAGAAACAAAAGACACTTTCAAACCGAGAATGCAGATGAAATTAGGAACATAAGGGACCAATTCCTCACTAAGGAGCAGATCCTCATACACAAGGAAGACATGATCAGAATGAGTGCCAGCATGAAGAGATGGATGAAGGAGAGACAACTTTGTCACCTGCTTTAACTATTAACTATTATGTAATAAGTGATGGACTTCGAGTCATAAATAGAAGTTAAAAAAAAAAAACTTAAAGAGATGAACCAGTATAAAGGCCTCAATAGATACAAGGCATCTGCAGAGCAATGTAACAGTACAATAGAAATCTATACTACCATGAGAAGCACCAGTTGGACTATTCCAAAAAGATTTCTTCCGTCACTTTTGACCTCTACAGATTTTTTTTTATTGTCATAATAAAACTTTAAAAATATAACTAAAAAATAAAGCTATTCTAGTATATTTGATTTTTGTTTAATGAAAGATATTGTTTCCAATGTATAATATTTTCTCAGGATATGTTTTTATAAGTATGCACGTGTATTCTCTTTCAGTTGGTTATGATTCTCAACCCCAACTCTCTCTCAAACTTGTTTCTTTCTCTTATCTAAAATTACTCAAATAAAACATCTATATCTATCTCTTTATTTGTGTATTATAAAACACTAATTCACCAATACATATTGAAACTAATGAATACATTTACTCTCTCATCTCATTCTATCTCACTTAAAATCTCAGACTAAATATAGCTTTTTATCTTTTATTTTTTTTAAATCACCTCCTCAAAATTAAAGTTTAAGCTATTCATAATAGAAAGATGTATCTAAACACTTAAACAAATTACTTACAAATTTAAAGACAATAAGAAGAGATAAAATTATTAGGAAAATTTTGCTACAGCCACCTACTTCGCTTCATAATTAGAAAAAAAAACTCAGCTTCATAGTTTTGTTCGCTAAGTCTCATCCACGTCACCATAAACTGATTCCTCCCGATCACCATTTTTTTTATATAGTTTTATTCCCTGTCTTATCCTTCCCATCACCCCTAACGTTGCTCTCCCATCAACTCTGACCCCGACAGAGTTATTCGGGGTCAACCTGCGCAGTCAGGTCGTCATGGGGATTGGAATGGGGCGTGAAGCCCCCTCCCTAGGTCAGCAGAGCCCCTGAAATTTTTTTTGGGATCGACTTTTTGTAGATTTCGTTTGTTCATACTCGCGATAAATTTTGTTTGTGTTTAGATCTGAAAAGTATTAGGGATCATTCAATGTCTGTAGACGGGGGTCTGCTGATGATGACGATGTTGATTTAAGGATTGTGACTCATAATCATAGTCTTCTGTGAGGACTAACTCAGAAATATGGCATTTTATTAAGACTATGATCTGCGACCATGATCACAGTCCTCACAAAAATTCAAAAATAGGACATTTTATAAGGATTGCGGCTCTTTAGGACAGTCATGATCGCAATCCTCATAAAGACTCACATATAAGATATTTTTGTGAATATTGCGAACATGATTGCAGTCTTAATAAAGAGAACTGTGATCATAGTCGCAATCTTATAAGACTCAGAAATATGACATTTTTGTGAGAACTGCGATCATGATCGCGGTCCTCATAAATAGTGCATTTTGTGAGGACTACGATCATGATCACAATCCTCAAAAATAGGGTTGCGATCATTTTGTGAGGACTGCGATCATAGTCACAATCCTCAAAAATAAGATATTTTTGTGCAAATTGTGATCATGGTCGCAATCTTCTATGATGCGATCATTTTGTGAGGACTGTGATCATAGTCCAAGTCCTCAGAAATAAGGCATTTTTGAAGCCGTTCGTTCTTTTGAAGCGATCACTTAGAGGCATTTTCTTCTTTCGTCACTCATGATCGCTTAACACATGGATGCACATCCTTACTTTAAAATAGGAGGTAACTGAAGCAAATAAAATTATGTGAGTGTGTTTTTTCTTAATTACGGTTTGATTTAGGTGGCTGAAACGAAATCCCCCAAATTATTATTCCAAATAAATAAGTACTTTGTTTGGGGGAAAAATCATAGCTAAAAAAATGAAGAAAATTAATCTTCCATCATCTCATGCTTACAATGAAATTTGAAGAGAAGTCCATATGAGTGATTCATCAATGTTGTTATCAATTTTTTAAATCATTGAAAATATTAGCATATTATCTATACTACTATTGAAGATAAATAAATATAAATCAGTAAATTTAACTCTAACTAAAAAATAAGCAAATTAATATAAAAAACTTTTAATTCCGCCAGAAAAAATTCTAAAAAATCAATAGAGACTAATAATAGCACATGGATATAGTGAAAAAAGTATCATATCAAAATCATAATTTTATTTCCCATAACTTATTTCTTTTTGAATAAGCTCATAATAACCATCAACGTAATAAAATTTTTTGTTTTTATATTTTCTATATAAGCTATATCATACTTAAATTTGGATAAGCAATTAATTTAACACCAATTTTCTTATTGCTTTATGGTTTTAGATAAAGCAAAATTTTCTTATAAAGGTAACAAAATACTTATACTAATATTAGTTAGCATAAATACCTAATTACGTTTTATTATTATTTTTTTCATTATTTTTTAATGTTCATTGCATGTGCATGTATAGTAGTAACAAAAAAGGAAGACATCGAGAAAAAAATCGAGAAAAGAGAGAGAAAAAAAAAGCTGCAGCACTACACAATACCAACATTAGTAGAACCCCCTAACGATATTAAGTTTTTTTTGATGATGTAACCCACATATATTACTCTGGTTGAGAAAGTGTGCAGATTTTGAACATGTGAGGAAAATATTTCTATAAAAAGTTTAAGTCATTATTCGGATCACAATTCAATTCTTAAAGAACTTTTCCGACAGGTCACCTTCTCACCAAGAATCGACACTAACATACATACATCTTGGATCCTAAGATATGATAAAAGATTAAAGTTGGGTTATAAAAGTTCACAAATTTGAATTCTGCTTAAGTGCTTGCATTCTTATGTAGCAAATAAAACTAAGTGAAACAATCACTTAAAGAGATGAACCAGTAATGGCCTCAATAAATACAAGACATCTGCAGAGCAATGCAATAATACAATAAGAAATAACAAAAAAAGAAGACGGCAATTTTTTTTTTTCCGACAAAAGCGGAAAAAGCAAAAAAAAAAACAAAACAAACAAAACATTGAGAAGCATTTTTTTCCTCCAAAGAAGAACTTACTGTGGAAAATAGACATTTATGAAAGGGAGGATGTGACTTTAGATTTGGAGTTCAGAATCTCATGTGTCTCCTCATTCTCCTCTATTCCATCAGCTTTCATGCTCTGTAAGATCTCAACTATTTCTCTTCCTGCTCTGAGATTAGCCTTGATCAATGTGTGATACATGTCTCTGTTTATGAGAACTGAATTTCTCAACAAACCAACAAAAGTCTCTACAGCTTCTAGGCCACCTTCATTGCCAAGATAATGCAATATACTCTTAACCACATCTGAGCTCGGCTTCCAACCACCATTTGGAGAATAGACACAGAGAGCATTCAGCATAAATTCATATGCCTTCTCAATCTCACCGTTCTCTGCATAACCTACCGCCACAATTCCCCAGCTGCTAGATGGCGGTTTCCTTCCTTTCTTCACAAAGTTATCAAGCATGGCCTCGGCCTTTTCAAGCAACCCTTTTTGCCGATACCCGATGATAAGAATATTTGGGACCCGGAAATCAAAAGCATTTCCGCTAGATTCCCACTCTTTCAGCAACATTTCAGCTTCTTCCAGCTCGCCAAGCTTCACTAGCGATCCAAGCATGGTGGTATAGTCTCTGTTAATAAACCTTTTAAGCCTTGCCTTCTGAAGCTGCCATAGTCTCTGCATCTCAGATTTGTCACCTAGCTGGCCGTAAAGGGATATCAGATGGTTGTAACATAGCCCATTGTTTTTGTCTAGTTTCTCTTCTGCTCTTTTTAGGGCTGAGATTGCCTTGTCGGTGAGCCCTGCTTTAATGTAGATGTTTGCAACCACTGAATAGGTGTTCCAATCCACGACGATCTGAGGCTGGTGGATCATTTCTGCTAGAACCTTTTCCATGCCATCAATATCCGACCTCGTGCCATAAGAATTGATGCAAATCCTGTAGCTGAAGTTGTCAGGCAAAACCTTGTTGTCCTTCATTTCAGTCAGCACTGAAGGAACCTTCTCATGCTGCCCGGTATTAGTGTAGAGGCACATGATGTCATTGTAAGGAAGAGAGGAGGAGGCGAGTCCCATTTCTTTCATCTTCTTGAAGTGGATCAAAGACTTGTCAATTAGGCACTCTCTCACATAACAATTCAAGAGGGCGCCATAAGTTTTCTCAGTCTTGTCATTCTCATTCAAGTTGTTGAAATATCTTTCAGCAGAGGGAAGCCCACGAACTTGACCGATTAAGTCCAGATGCACGGCATGGTCACTTGGCATAAATAATACTTTGCTTTGTCCTTCATCCATTCAGAGGCCTGGTCCACAAAGTGTTGTCAGAAAGTTTGCAATGGAAGAGAATGTTCAGCATGACAAGTGAAAACATATAAGAGATACAATGAGCTAGAAAGAGCCAGAGAATGCCGCTGAGAACTTGTGAGGCCTCTGTTTCCAAATCCATAAGCAACAAAATTAGGGTTTTGGGGATGGCTACATAATTGTTGTCTCATAGTCACCTTTGGTGTTTCCTCCATCACTTCCTAGCAACTAAACCCAGTTTCAGAACAAGAGATCCTTGTATTTCTCAGCCAATTTCTGCTAATCAGGAAGTTATATTTCTCTTGAATAGCTAATACAAGTTCACACAACTTCTTTTAATTACGTTTCATGGGCAAGCAGGAACAAGACTAAGTTGCTGGCATCAGTAATAAAATGATATGAAAAGAGCATTTAGCTCAGAGGGAAGATGATCATGAATCTAATCCCTTCCCTCTATTTTTTTTCCTGTCTCATTAAGTACTAGACAAATGCAGCTCAAAGGCTGGTTCAGTAAAACATGCTCATAAGTATTAAACTATGAAGGACTATATTTTTTATTGATATTGAAAAGAACAATAATCCAATACATAAAACCATCAATCATCTCCTTATTTAGACCCTATACCTTATAAAGACCCTACACAAAACTAAATTCTATTCAAACTATCACTTGTAATACTGCTAGGACTCTATTAGACTCTAAATACTATTACGACTTTATAACTAAATAACTCTATTATTAATTACATATTTTCTCTAACATCACTACTCAAATTTATGAAGGTATGCCGTTAAGACTTTTTCCAACAAAAAACTGAAAAACAATATTGAAACTGTTAAATTGCTAATGACAAACTATTAGTTGTTGATGCAGATGTTGAATTGTTGATAACTTATTGTGAATTGTTGATGTCAAACTATTAGTTGCTGATACAAATGTTGAATTGCTAATAATGCCAACCAAACCAGTTAAGTAGAAATTGCAAACCAGACCAAACCAAACCGAATTTGAAATGAGTTATAAATCTAAATGAACAAAAAATCTAAATAGAACTAACATAAATCAAACAAGAGCTGAAGAAAAGAAAGAAGAAAAAAATCTTCAAGGAACTCACACGCCAATCTCTCCAATCCACCCTTTGGATCTCAAACTAACTTAAATGACAATCCCTTCGATCCATCCTTGAGATCTAATCATACCACACTCCAAATTCTCCTCTGGGATTTTACAAACATAAGTAAACTCAAATAATTATATTTTTAATCCTCCCTTGGGATTTAATCACATCAATTCCACGCGATCCTTTCTTGGATCTACCAAAAAGCATAAGAAAACCCAATAGTCAAAGATGGCAAAACTATACTCAAGTTGTCATTGACTATTCCTTGGAATCAGGATTTTTCATTGATAGTGTTGACAGAATCAACTCTAGTTAGCGATGGCAAGGTTGAAATCAACTCAATGATCAACAGTAAATAGAAGATGAGGAGATGAAAATAAGATTAGGGTTATTGGAGAGCAGTGGTGTAACACACTAATGTAGTGTTTTTTTTCTATCTTGAAGTGACAATGTTAGAGTTCAAGAAGTAGAAGAGAAATTAGAGCAATTAGAAGAGAGATTAGGGTTAGAGTTTTGGGAGAAAAGAAGAAAGAGATGAGAACCAAATCATAGATCATGACTCTCATATCATGTTAAACTATGAAAGACTACATTTTTATTTATTGATACTCAATCAACAATATAAAATACACATATAGAACCATAAGCTATCATCTCCTTGTACAGACTTTAAAAAAACTAAAATCTACTTAAACTATGACTCATAATTGATGTAATATAGGATCGCAATCACCTTCGAATACAAATAAAAAAGAAAAACTAGGGTTTTATGAGAAATAAAATGAAAAGAGAGATTAGGCTTGGAGAAAAAACCAGATAACTTTGAGCTTCGCACCCCTTACGCGGGCTTCACATCCCTTACGCGGGCTTCACACCCCTTGCACCTTGGGCTTCGCATCCAAAACTCAAGAGCACTCTCAAGAGAATTTAACTGAAAAAAATTTTAATTATTCATTGTCTACTTATTCATTGAGTTGAGCCTCTTTATATAGACTATTACAAAGTGAACTTCTAGAATATAACTGATGTGGTACTAAAAGAAAGATAAACAAAACACGTCTCAAAATAAGTTAAGGCATGAAAAGACAACTGGCAACTGGCGTGATGTCCTCATCAATTCCCCCGAGGTGCGAGAAACTCGACCCTGTCGAGTGAGGACTCTCCTCATTAAGCATCTCAATCTGGCCAAGGTGGTGGTCGTGACAACATCACTGGTACGTCACGTTGATACCATGGTGGTGGAGGTAGAGCTGATCTCCATGACAGGTCGGCTGTGGAAGATGGCAGCTCGATCAAGGCATAGAGAGTAGACCAAGATACATCATCCCTGCTGAAGACGGAGCTAATACCAAGATCCTATGGGCTATCCAACTCGTAAGCAATGGAAGCAATCCTCTTCAGAGCCCTATCGAAATCTTTAGGCCAAGCGTGCAACTTCCTCACAGTCTCAGAGCGACTCATAACCATCACCTTATTATCAATCACAAATTCCTGCAAAGTACTATATGGGTACGCAGCAAATTTGTTGATATCATTGTAAATTGCTATCGGTCTAGTGATATCATCAATATATGCAACAGAAAAATGCAATGTAATAGGCTCAACTATCTCATTCACGTCATCACTGGCACTATTAGACATGTGAATTTCATCAATAACTAGTGTGTCAGTACCAACTGCTGTGTCTATACTAACAGTCTTGAAAGGAACGTGGACTTCCTCAATAACCTTCGAGATGTCAACTTCATCACTAGACACAATTCTAACATGTTGACTCTCTGAAGGACGCTGATAATTATAATGTCCATATCCTTCACATTTAGAACACAACCTTAGCATTGACTAGCGTTTTGAAAGTCAAGTCCAACCTTAATGCAACATCAAAGGTCTCTTTAATAGTGTCAGTCATAGGGGCCAGTAATCATACCACGTTTTATATTAGGTCGTAAACCCTAAACAGACCTAGTTACATTCTCAGAAGGGTGCTCTGTCACTTTACCACGATAGGTTAAGTCCTTAAATATGGTAATGTAATCATGAACAGACATATGACCTGATGGAGGTTGTGTAGCTGGTCTAAGTAGGGGTCCCTATAATGCTGACTAGTCATAATGGCTCAAGTAAACAAGCAGATACAGTGAAGAACCCTAGAGTCAGTTAAACTAAATGTATGCACTAAACGAACAAAAAACCTTAAAGTTTAAGTTCTAAATGCAAATAAAAATGCATTCCTAAAATGATGAAAAGTGATAAATACTGATGTAACCACTAGATCGAAGCAAATAACATTTCAACCAACAAATTATAGCAATCCATATAGTAGTTGCAAGTAATCTAACAGTTAACGATTTAGGTCAAGTTAGAATATTACCTCGAGAATGGCGCAAATCAGGCACTAATCGGGGCAGAAACAAGCTCTGAACTATGGTGCGCTGATCTGCTGAGCTGAATCTGACAGAAGACCGAAGCTTGAACTAGAATATGAAGCCTGTAGATGTGTAGTGTTTCTCTCCACAAATTCGTTGCTTCAAAAATGGCTCGAATCGAGCTTGAAATGAGCTCAGAATGGACGAATGTTGGGGCTTTTGAGGGACATGAACAGTAACCTGGAGGTTACTGTTCACATGAACAGTAATCAGGGCGATTACTGTTCACTGTGAACAGTAATCGGTCAATTACTGTTCACTGTGAACAGTAATCTTTTTTTCTATTTTTTTTTCTGTTTTCTGTTTTTTCTGTTTATCTATTTTCCTCTTTTTTTGGCAAAGTAAATCTAGATGTAACAGTAATTGATTTTTTTGCTAAGTAGATCTAGATCTAGATCGAGGATTTGGGGAAGAGAAGAAATTCGAAGGGGATTGGGACCAAAGCTCTGATACCAAATTGATGTAATACAGGATCGCATCACCTTCGAATACAAATAAAAAAAGAAAAACTAGGGTTTTATGAGAAATAAAAAGAAAAGAGAGATTAGGGTTAGAGAAAGAACCAGATAACTTTGGGCTTCGCACCCCTTACGCGGGCTTCACACTCCTTGTACCTCAGGCTTCGCACCCAAAACTCAAGAGCACTCTCAAGAGAATTTAACTGCAAAATTTTTTAATTATTCATTGTCTGCTTATTCATTGAGTTGAGCCTCTTTATATAGGCTCTTACAAAGTGAAATTCTCAGATATAACCGATGTGGTACTAAAAGAAAGATAAACAAAACACAACATCTCAAAATAAGTTAAGGCATGAAAAGATGGCAACTGGCGTGATGTCCTCATCAATACTACTACTAGAACTCTAGAGGAGTCCAAATACCATTAAGATTATATAACTAAATAATTAATTAATTTCCTATTACATCTAATTGTAAATAAGAATAAGAGGATTTGTAAGATCCTACTACTATAATAAATAGTGAAATCTTTTTCATCTAGAATTCCCGAAAATATTTAGAAGATACTAATGCCAAACTTTTCTTAGCATAGAAGTGGAACGTTAGTGGGATGGAGAAGATGATAGTGGAAATGGCAGTAACGAGGAGGATGGTTACATAAAATGGTAGAGATGGAGAGAAAGGTGGTCATGGTGATGGCCAAGGTGCTATGAGAGAAAATGGCAAGGGAGAAGTTGGTTCTGGTGGCACTAATGAGTCAAAGAAGAGATGATAGGGTCAGCTCCTTGATAGGAAGAACACCACTTGTTTCCATGTTCAACACGTATTGGATGCTCACATGACCATTTTCTGACACATATCAAACATGTTAGGGGATTTAGGAAATCCAAAGTCAGAGGTGTGACAGTTTAACAAAATCTAAAAATTGCATATCAAACACCCTAAAGCCATATGTTTTTTAAAAAAACGTAAAACGAGACCTTTAGAACTAGGATACTATTTTCGCAAAATCTAACACATTGCAAATATGTGATGGGCAACATAAATCTGTAGGCTGCTATGATTCAGTAACTTGATAAGCTATGGACTGAAATCACCAAGGTTTTTAATTTTTTCCTACTTAATAAAATATGTTCTGATCACTAGGATTTTAAATGTTTATTGAATATAGACACCCAAGTGACACATATATGCATCCATGTGAATGCATCCTCGTGTCCTATATGTTAAGGATTTTCTGTCTCACCGTATATGTGTCCAGCTTCCCAGGCTCCTTGAGAAATCTGAATGTTATATGTCCAAGTCTGACAACATTTACTCCCTACCTTCTTGTCATATCCATGATATTATTCAACTTAAATTCAGCTGAAATCTCATCAGACAAATTAAGTAATTGACATTTAGATATACAACTTTCTACCTTGGTTAAGATATTAATGATCGCCTATGTTAGATTGCATACCCACCTTAACGATCTCATCTCTGAGATTGAGCTTGCAGAACTTAATGATCGCCTATGTTAGACTAATACTTGTTTCCCTGCACACTAGTACCCATAATGGACTGATGGAAGTTACAGTACATCTCTAGTGCCTTTCTTCCTAGTGTGATTAAATGTCTCACATTGACATAGTTTCCATCCTTGTGTGTGTGGTCTTACATTTTTATTGCTCAAGTTTATCCATAGGTTTATCCATAGGGTAGCAATAGTTGTTTCTTTCATCTTCTTCACCTTATGCACCTTATTCAACCAAATATGCACTTGCTATTATTTCTTTCATCTTCTTCACCCGATGCACCTTATTCACCAAATATGAGCTTGCTGAAAATACCTTCATTTGTCCTTCATCGGCCATCCTTGGGGAATCAGAGCCGATAATCATCAATACAGTTCCAACCCCCTGCATGTAATCCCTAACACTACATCTTCCGTAACATTTCTTTACAGTTAATAGCTAATTATCAATTTTCCTCAAGAACTTCAAGTTTTCAACTATGGAAGAATGAATATTTCAAGTTTTTGTGTAGATTGGCAGTCAAATTGTAAAGAGAGGGAATGACGTGTCTAGGAGTAAATGTTGGTCCTTGTTATAGGTAGTTAGGTACCACACAAAAATATGCAGTCACTCTCTCGATGCCAATTTTTCTGAATCAGCGATCACACATTGTAGATTAAGAAAGTGAGATTCATAAGGACCCAAGGTTATTTGTTTAGGCCATCACATACAGATGTGTATGAATTGATGACAGATTTCTAGCACAAACTTGTTTCGTTAGTTAGCTTGGCCCTTTGATTTGTATCCTGATTTCAAGAAAGATGAATTCAATTCTAACCTTGTCAACTTTCCTTCATCTAGACTCTCTCCTTGCATAAGCAAAATTCAAAAGGTTTGTTTCCCCTACGCACTTGACTTCTCTAACAGATAAGTAATTTCTCCCTATTGTTGATGAAATGGCCTTCCTTTAAAGGATTCAAACCATAGATATCCAACAAAAGTTATGTGCAGTTCCTCAGCTACGTAGGACGACCGTCCTCCTTTTTCTGAAAACTTGGTTCTGGTTGTTGAAGTTCACGACATCAAACTAGTTCAAAGTACAACCAGAATCTTAAATAATTACACACACTCACACAATACCATTCACTAAAATCTCTAACAGGAAAATTCACAAACACTTGATGGGCAAGCCAAACACACTAACCTCGAGGCTTGCTTGTACCTTCGACGCCTCCGAAGGTCCCGAACCAAGTTCTGGAGCTCGACTCTGCGAACCTGATTCCCTCTGTGGACCCACCGGTCGAGCTCCGGCACGATGCTGATGCTGGGGTGACCCAGGGGAAAGATAGTGGACGCGAGAGTCGCGCGAGGGGCTCTCTGACTCTGGGTGCAGTAGCTGCATTTGTTGTTGGGTAGAGGTTGAAGAATGGATTCTCGGATTCGGATTCGGATTCGGGTTGCTAATCTCAGGCGACTCGCAAGAGAACAGAGAGAAGAAGAACCCATGGTTCAAATTGTTCGTGAAAAATGAAGGGGATGGAGTCTGGACTATTGGAGGTTCAACGGTTTTTTTTTTTTTTTTGGGTTTTTTAACCAGCTGAAAATGAACCTAGTACGCGTTAATTGGATTTTTTTCCCCCAGAAAGAAGCAGCGCCGGATTTTGCCTGTTTGTTTTTTTTTATTTTTCTTTCAACGATGAAAAAGAAAAATTATGGACACGAGTAAATTTAATAAGAGACCAATTCTCTAAAGTTCAAAAAATAAAATAAAAATGCCCGTGAGGCCCGACTTATTAAAAAAGATTAAGAGTTGACCATGGTATTAGGTTGAAATTCTGCCTACAATCTATATATTAAAAAAAAAAGGAAAAAGACAACAAGGCATCAAAATAAGCAGAGGACACTAGCAAAGATTTATAGATCAAATTAATTTTAGTTCTAATTAAAGACAAACTTATAATTGAGTTTAATAATATTAGTATCTATTGTCCAAATTCAATCCAGAAGGATTAATGAGTCAGATTTGCTATGGACAGAACCTTTTAAACTATTGGTGTTTTCATAGGGCCGGAAAAAATACAATAATGTCGTTACACTTGTTTCGTGCATGCTAAAAATTTAGTAGTTAAATATCGAACCAACTTTGTACATGTGACTACATATAGGGTCTGTTTGGTTGTCGTAAGTCGCAAATTCTTTTACAGTTGCAAGTGAGTTACTTGCAAGTAAGTTTTGCGGTGTTTGGTTGGTAATGTAAAATTATAAGTAAAAAAGTGTATTGTATTTTACGGTGTTTGGTTATCGTAATGTGTAAGTTGTAAGTGAAAAGTTGACATATTACTAGAAATAACTTTGATCTGGGAGTATGCTTTGATTTCTTCAGCGTTTAAGGGCCATCCACTATTTAGAGAAGTTTTTAGGGAAGTTTTAAATCAATGGAATTCATGTAAAAAAGTTTGATGAATAAAAATAAATTCCCAGTGAATTTATTGTGGAGCCAGAATTGGGCCAATAGAATTGGTTTTTTTTTTCCCTCGAAGCGCGCACCTGGAATCTAACAGAACCTCAGTACACATGAGGAGGGGTGATGGGCAGCGGATATTTTCACCCAAAAAACTGATTCTGACACCTCGCTTAAACTCATCATTTTGAATCCCCTTTTATCCTCAATTGAAATGAAAAAAATGCTCTTCTTCTTCTCTCCCTCTTCTCCTTCTTCCTCCTCCCCCTCCCCTTTCCCAGCCTCCCTCCCCCTCCTCCCCCCTCCCCCGGCCTCCCCCCACTCCCCCCTCCATCCCCTCCTCCCCCTCTCCCTCCCTGACCTCCCCCCTCTCCGTTCTCCTCCTCCCCTTGGTCGCCCCCCGCTCCCCTTCCCCCTAGCCCCCTGATCTCCCTCCCTTTCCCCCATCTTTGCCCCGTCGATCTCCCCCCCCCCCCCCCCCCCCCCTTCCTCCCTGCCGCGCCCCCGTCCCCCCTATTTCCCCTCCTCCACCCAGCCGCCCCCCGCACCCCCCCGATCTCCCTCCCCCTATTTCCCCAATCTGTTCGGCCAGAATCCAGGGGGGCTAGTGGGGACTGGGAGGAGGAGGGGGAGGAGGAGATCGGAGCGGGGGCGGCCGGGGGAGGGGGGGGGGAGGGGGGGGGGGGGGGCTGGTGAAGGGGGGAGGAGGAGGCGGAGGAGGGGGAGGGGAGACCAACATGGGTTGGGGGAGAGCAAGGAAAAGAAGTAGATGATATTTTTGGGTTTTGTTGATCTTTTTTGGGGTGTTTTATCAAAACTGATCGAGCGAAGCGAGGAGGTTTTCTTCCGTGACTCTTATATAAAATTTATCCGTTCGTCTGTTCCCTTATTTCGTCCGCCAGAAAAAGAGAGAGCATCGCCTCTCTTCTCCATCACTACAGTTGCCCTTTTCTCTCCCCCCCCCCTCCTTCCGGTTCTTCTCCTCCTCCTCTTTCACCACTGGCCTCCCCCCTCCTCTCATTCTCTCTCCTCCCCTTTCTTCCTACTCTTTCTTCCACCTATGCCGCTCTTTCTCTCCCTCCCTCTCATTCTATCTCCTCTTTCCCTTCCTTTTTTTTTTTTACCATAGGTCGGTGTTTCATCACCGATAATATTTTAGTCATATTTTGGGTGCCTTGACTGTTAGGGCGCCAGAATCAGTTTTTGGGTTGAAAATAACAGCTCCCGCGGTGATGCCACTCGACCAGTATAGTAGTGATTGTGCAGTCCGAATCGGCCCAATTGGGTCCCAAGATAATGGTGCCCTCTCAGGGTGGGGCATGTGACTCAAGGGACAAACTTTGGGGGTTTAATGAAATTTATCTTTTCTATTTCCCTTTCGATTTCTCGATTACCTCTCTTTCCTTTGCCTTCTCACTTTATCTTCTCACTTCGCTCTAATTTTTTCCTACTGTTCGAAATTCTCCTTTCGTGAGGTCTAAAGCTGTCCATTTCTTCTCAGTTGCGGGTATTTCAAAACCTTAAACCTGATCCCCTAGGGCCAGCAATAACCGAGTCGCTGGAGCCTTTTCTAGAGTATAAAGAGGTAAAAGTTTGATTTTATTTTTTTTTTTTGCCAATTTTCTTTCGTAAATGGATGTGAATTTGTTACCTAGATCTTAGAAACCCTAGCGCCAAGTTAAAAAATAATCAATCATTTTTGAAGCACGAGTCGAGGACTGGTGACTTTTTATTTTTAATTTTTAATATTCGGGAAGGAGCATAAATTGTGAGCTCTTAGTTCGTTCCTTTGTTTAATTTGCGGAATCATTTATTGCCTTTTGTGACCGGGAAACCCTAGCTTCAAGCCTGATGTCTGTCAATTTTTTTTTTCTTTTTTTGATTTTTAGTGGTAAAATTTATATTGTTTTGCTGTTGGATAAAAGCCTAGCTTTGATTCTCACTTCAATTTTTTTAACTTATCTATTACCTATTTCATCTGAAAACTCTCTCAAATGCTGAAGCTAGCAAAGGATTCTGGGTCCTTTTGTTCTTTGCTTTGTGCAATATATTGAGAAGTTTGGTTCGAGCCAGTGATAAGACATCAAAGGTTTTGACTACTTTTGTTTTAGGCTATTCATTTTCAATTCTCTGTTTCCCTTTCGTTTAAAAAGCAAATGTGGCTTTGTTGCCTACCCAAAAAAAAAAAAAAAAATGCAACGTGACTTGGTTGTAGAACTTCAGACATGTTAACCTAACCTCCGACTTTAATTTTTAATGCAGGAATAGAGGACTAGTGGAAGGTTGTGATTACTTCAAAGAAGATGAGTGGGAATTGTGAGTTTCCGTGACCTTACTTTGTTCAAGTTATTCATTTGTTAATGGAATTTGGATGTCAAGTAGACCATAATGTTAACCACCTAACTTGGATGTTCAAGCACCTTTTTTTGTTTAATTTTAAAGTTTTAGTTACTTATTTGCTAATATTTTGTGTGGGAGGGAACAAAAAAAGAACCTAGTTCTGATTCTAATGTTAGCTAGATCTCTCAGAAACATTATAAGCCTTTATCTTAATAATTTATACAGGAGTATTGCTTTTTTTCTTTTTTCAAAATAATTCTAAACACGAGGGGAAATTGTGAGCTATCAGTTTTTTTTTTGCTTTTTTTTTGTTCATTGAATAGTTTGTGGAAAATGGATTTTGAGTAAATTCTACATGTACCCTTGTCATGAATTCAGACACCAGGTTAACATATTTAGAGTGGGAACTAGTTGCATTACGTCCAAGAAATTTTTTATTTTTATTTTTTGTGAAGTTTGTTTAATGTGCTCTTGTTCTGTGATTTCTAAGCACCTATGATGGATAGGACACTTCTCCTTACTAGAGTTCAGTAGTCCATCTTAACATCACACCCATGCTCATCCATGTCGCTGCGCTTATCTACTTGTCTAATTTATGCACTTAAAAATCTAAATAGGATGAGTGTGGCATGTCTTTTTTCATTAATAAACTATAAAAAATTCATTGCTTTATAATAAATTCATTGCTTTGTTATTTTATGCTTTGATGTTCCTTCATTTGTTAAAAAATATATAAGTATGTAAAAAAAATCTAAACTTATTTAATGCTAAGATCTTGATGGGGACACCAATGCCATTTGAGAATTTGATTCGAGTCTGTATTTTTCTTTTGAGTCTAGTATGTCTTTTTTCTTTTATGTTATTTATCCTTGTAGTCTTTTAGTCCCACATCGGATGTGTGAAGTCTTGTAAGTTTATTTAAAGGCTCTATTGCTTTCAATAAAGACAGACCAGAATTTTGAAAAACTTATTTGTGTTATTTTTCCTTGATGGGTGGGAAATCTTAGCTGTGAAACTAAGATTGACGTGTAGCGGCGTGAGGTCAAAATTGATGAATGTGTGGTGTGAAGTGACATGAGGTTCGAAAGGTGGAAGGATTTTTCATTTATCTTTTAGGTAACCCATTTTTTCCTTTCATCTCTCATCTTTTTCCAAAATTCTTAAATTCCCTCTTTCATTCACATCAGATCTCTAGCATTGTTCCAATTTACTTCAATTGACTTGGGTGTCTTATGGTGTTTGTTCCGATGATGCCCAAAAAAATAGCCTAAAAGTTGGTTGTTATTACAGTTTCATCACAAAGATCCTTTACTATATGTTCTAATACTAAGAGAAAATGGGAGACTTCCCCACAAGCACACATGGGAATGTCAAATTGTTATATTTCCCTTGAAAAAGGAAATGTGGGCCCTAGAAATGGGCATCGATATTTGATTGTTCTTGGTTCCATCTCCTGTAGCCGATGGGCACTGGAGAAAAAAATGAAAACGTTTTTAGTGTGTATTCCTCAAATATTTATTTCCCTATGGACCTATAAATATTTCAGTTTTAGTATAACTTTTTTCATTTTTGGTATTAAGCCCTGTAAGCTTGCTAAGGGGAAGGGAAGGAAGGCTATCATGAGGGAGGAAGGCTCTCTCAGAAACCCTCCACAATAAGAATCCCCAAGAAGGAAAAAAGAGTTCTTATAGAGGTGATTTATTGGTCTTGTACTACTGTTTTGTTGTAGATGTAGATAGAACTAGTGTATATCATTCATAATACACCTTCATGCGTCGGAGATGTTTGTCATGTCTGATGAGCCCTTCTTAGTTCAGTAAAAGAGAAGGGAACGCATATATTTATTAGCCCCTTGTCTCATGGAGCTTCTCTGGATATCTAATCTGGAAGGGTTAAAAAAGTAACTTTCAAATCTTAGCTAATTAGTTATCAAGAATAATGAATTATACTCAATGTCAATGAATATTTAAATAGACTTTTCTCTATTGAAAATTAATATAAGTAAACTATCAAGATAAATTAAGGTCCTTACAAAAAAAAAATCTAACATATATAGGAAAATAAGGGACCCATGTAGAAAAGAATCTACACATAGTATCTAGCAAACTGATCAAGTTTGAAAATTTTGGAAGTGTAGTGATTTGAGTATTGGTGATGTAATACAAGAGGATCGCAATCACCTTCAAATTAGAAATTAAAAACTAAGGTTTTGACAAGAAAATAGAAAAATTAGGGTTTGAGATAAGAACTGGATAGATTTGGGCTTCACACTCCTTGCACCACGGGCTTTACACCCAAAAGTCAAGAGCACACTTAAGAAGTTTTAACTGAAAAGTTTATTTATTCATTCATTGTCTACTAATAAAGAAGTCTGGGGCCTATTTATAGGTTTTATAAAAGGTCTAGTTCTCGGTTATAACCGATGTGGTACTAAAACACAATAAAAGAAAATACTAAACTCAAAAGTAGACTAAGGCATAAAAGCAACTAGAAACTGGTGTGATGTTCTCAACAATTAACATCATATCTAAAGAAAAAGATAACAAAATGTGCCTTCTTAATATATGCTCCTCAAGTAAGATTATAAGAAATGCTCTCATTTTAGTTGATAACTTCATAAATTCTATGTCACAAATACATTCACAACTTCTTACAATACTCACACTCCATCTTAATCATTCTCTCGCAGCAACTGTTATCCAAGAATCACAATCCATTACAAATCAACTTTTATCCATCACAAGCTACTTTACATGGAAAAGAAACATTCATCCATTTACATGAAGCTCACATGACAACATGCATTCTAAATAAGAGTAAAAAAAATTTGATACATACAAGGAATAGAAAGTGTCGTCTCATATCTCTCACAAATATATTATACATTTCAATATGTTACAATTGACCTCTACAATTCATAGAAGAGAGAACAATAAATTCAATCTCTCTTGCAACTACATTCACAAAAATGTCTCATCAAAGGAGAACAAGTACCTTTAACTTAAGATTCTATTGCCTTGATAAAAAAAACCTTGAACTTACTAGTTGGCACAACATGGAATAGTAATTGATGGGGAAAAAAATTTCAATTTGCACTCATTAGTTGATCAACATTGCAAAATTATTTCATTTCTAACTTCAATAATGTTCTGGTCATAGATAGATAGATCATTGCATAACTTCATACGTTAAAGATAATAATCCAATGAGATGTTCATCATCAAATTGTAATCTCTTTTTTAGTGACATTTCAAAAGTGAAGCTCTTTTAAATGAAAGGTCTTTCTTGCTGCCAGTGCTCATCTGTAGTAGTGGAGGAGCAGATGATGAAGAGAAAGAAAAATGGGGGCAGTTGGCGGCGGATCCTTGCTGTGGTGGCCGCTGCCACTACCGCTGCCATTGTTGATTTGGTGACACCGTGGCGGTAGCTGCTGATCCTCGCTACGAGAGGGCGCGCGTTGAGTGAGAGAGAGAGGTTGTTACTTTTCAAAGTGTTTTTTTTGGTCAAATTAATCCTCTCTATTTTATGATTACTTATCTCTAGATATGAGGTTGAGATCTTGCTACATGAGCAACATAGGAGAGAGTCTCCTAGTCAACTATTTCTCGTTTTATATATATATATATATATTATCTTTCAAAAAAATATATATAGGTATCTGTAACTCAGCCGCCAGCTGAGAGAACTCTCTCAGCTGGCACTCTCAATTAGCACTGCGACCTGACCGTAGTTCTAAAAAGTTTCAGAGATTCTTAATCTAATTAACACTGCGATCATGATAGCAGTACTCACAAAACACTGCAAATATGGTTGCAGTCCTCACAAAAATACTGCGATTATGGTAGCAGTCCTCACAAAAACACTGACCTTTGTAGCGCTACGACCAAGATCTGTGGCTGAGATTCAGTCACGTTGTCGCTAGCTAAGAGAGTCTCCTAGCTGGCGGTTGAGGTACATTTTTCTCATATATATATATATATATATATATATATATATATATACTTGTGTCCTTCCAAAAAGATTTGAGCCCGGATCGTTCCCACTCAAATTCAACCCTCCGACATTTGAATATAAGGTCCACTCTGTTGAAGTTGATCTATATTATTTCAAGTATTTATAAACCAAAATCAAGTGTTTTTAATACTTTTTGCCCATCCATCAAGCGACGCAAAATGGATGAGCCGAAAATAGTGAGTTGGTTAGATATATGTCTTTAGACATACAAATTCTCGATCCGGCCATTTCATTATGATCTAAACATTTAAAAACCCCTACAAACCAATTTTTGTTAGGTTTCAAATGTTCTACACCGTTAAACTAACTCACTATTTACACTGTTCGTTTTTCGCCTACTTGATGGATGGGCAAAAAGTATTCAAAACTCTTGATTTTTGGTTTATAAATACTTGAAATAATATAGATCAACTTCAATGGAGTGGACCTTGTATTCGAATGTCGGAGGGTTGAATTTGAGTGGGAAGGATCCGGGCTCAAATCCTTTTGGAAGGACACAAGTCTCTCTCTCTCTCTATATATATATGTGTGTGTGTATATATATGTGTGTGTGTGTATATGTGTGTGTGTGTGTGTGTGTGTGTGTGTGTATATATATATATAGAGAGAGAGAGAGAGAGATAGATAGACTTGTATCCTTTCAAAAGGATTTGATCCCGGATCCTTCCCACTCAAATTCAACCCTCCAACAATCGAATACAAGATCCACTCCGTTGAAGTTGATCTATACTATTTCAAGTATCTATAAACCAAAATCAAGTGTTTTAAATACTTTTTGCCCATCCATCAAGTAGGGGAAAAACGGACGGCCTAAATAGTGAGTTGGTTAGTTTAACGGTGTAGAACATTTAAAATCTAACAAAAATTAGTTTATAGGGGTTTTTAAATGTTTAGATCATAATGAAATGGCCGGATCGAGAATTTGTATGTCTAAAGATATAGATCTAACCAACTCACTACTTTCGGCCGTCCATTTTGCGTCGCTTGATGGATGGGCAATAAGTATTTAAAACACTTAATTTTTGGTTTATAGATACTTGAAATAGTATAGATCAACTTCAGCGGAGTGGATCTTGTATTCGAATGTTGGAGGGTTGATTTTGAGTGGGAAGGATCCGGGATCAAATCCTTTTGAAAGGATACAAGTCTATATATATATATATATATATATATATATATATATATATATATATATATATATATATATATATATATATATATATATATATGAACCAACATTCCTCACACACACAATTCCTCTTTATTTTGTTCTCTTAATAACAATGGTGCCAATTACCTGAATTATAGAGAAATTTTGCGAAAGAAAATACAGTTACGCACTACCACTACCACCAAAGCAGCTCATCAAATGGTTGCTCAAGTGTACTACTTTATTCTGAGGTCTGGTGTTGCTAGGGAATCTTGTTTTCAGTCTTGCATATATTTGATGGGTTCAATGTCCTTACATCTGAAACATAGCAGACAAGTGTAATCTTCTTCATAGTGAGAATTTTTTATAAAGTCATTTGTTGATCGTGAATTGTGTTAGTGTTAATAGTCTATACTTTGCCCAAGCCCATATAGAAAATGGACAAAAAGACTTTCACGTTCTTTTTGTATAAAGGGGTTACATACATAAGACATGTGAGATGCACAAAACCAACATGTGTTTTAGCCTGAGATGTTGAGATAATAATGAGGTTTTATTTAAAAAATTAATTATGTGAAATTCTAATTTTGAAGTGTTGTTCACTTGATATTATATCTGAGGCTAGTAATTTGGATACTACATTTGTTAGAGGTGATATTGATTTATATTTTTTTTATTTAAATATTTACTTCCAGGTTCTAGGAGTATAGAGTCTACATAATTTCGTAACAAGAACAACACCAAAGTCGTTATCAAAGAGAAGTATGTTCCACTTAATAATAATCGTCATACATTACAATGCAATGTTATAATTTATAAAGTAAGTCTATAACAAAGTAATATATGCTATCGAGGAACAAAACAATACTATTGTTTAGTTAATATGCTGTCAATGTCATTAAGATCAGAACGCTACAATTTAGTTATATATTTTATAGTAATGAATAAAGTGCTATTACTGACTAGTGCATTCTACATTCTATATTATTCAACTTGATGCCATGTTTTAGTGATAGATGTTATTATGGATTAAAATAATTATAGCTGTGTGTGGTAATATAACTGTTTATAGTTAATATTCAAATCTCAGTTTGTGCACACTTTTGTGGACCCTTCATTACCAAGATCTATCAGTTAGTGATCCTTGTACCAACCACATTGGGCCAATATGGGACCACTTTTCTTGTCTGGAGACCCCTGAGTTCTCAAGGGATATGTTGCCCAACTACTTAATGCAGAATAAATTTTCAAGCTTTGTCATAAAACACTTGCATGGTATCTTGTTCTCTGTTTTTCCTTGCTTATGATTAATCTGTATCCATTACCTAGTTACTCCTTTCTTCCACCTTTCAATTTAACTAGTATTTAGCTTTCCTTTCTTTTTCCTTTTTGCTTGCTTCCCTTTCTAATGTCGCAAAGTGTCAGCCTGTTTTAGTGTTGTTTCCTCTCTTATCCTTTTGTGCATAGATGTTTTTGAGTTTGTAAACATTGTGTTACCTATGACTTCATTTGAATGGTATTTATTATCTAGTTTCTGAGCTGTCTCGTGGCTCTGAAGTTTGAACTCATCCTTTTTTCCCTCTTAGAGATTGTTTGGTTGTTGGAAACTAATTAGAGAAAACTTACTATGTCAGATTTCTCAAAAAGAAATGTGTGAGACCCACATTTTGTTAGATTTCTAGTTCATTTCAGCATTTTTTGGGCCTTATGTCATGCTACATCAGCGAGATTTCCTTCCTTTCATCCAACGATAAGTAGAATGAAAAGTTTGAAAATAAGGAAATAGGACCCATATCCTCCATTTTCTCTAATTTTCAGTTCAGACAAACATGCCCTTAAGGATTCAAACGAAGTGTAAATAGTTGGTTCCTATGATACTGGTTGCTGTCATTGATGGACTTCAAATTCACCCTTTGTATATATCGATGAGATAAGAAAAGTATTTGCTTCTTCATGCCCTGTCATTCTCTTTGCAATAAGGGCAAAACACCTGCTAGTGTATGACAAGAAATGTAATCATAAAGTAGTAGTAGGACGCGGGAGACCCCAATACAAAGATTAGAGTACATCAAGCACTTTGTGTTGTTGGTTGGCTTGGTTTAGTAGTACTTAGAGCCTGTTTGTTTGAAGTGAGAAGTAGAGAAAAGGGGGATGTGGGTTCCGTTTCTTTGTTTTCATACTTCTCCTTCTATTTTGTGTTTGGATGAAAGGAAGGAAATCTCGCTACAATATCAGTCTTTTTCTGGTTTCGATTTCAGCCCAAAAAATGCTTAAATGGGCTGGAAGTGTGACAAAATGTGGGTCCAAATTTGACACAGTATGTTTTCCCAAATTAGTTTTCAACAGCCAAACAGGCTCTTAACAACACAAGGAAAACTAAGTTGGTGAGGTTTCTGGTGCTGCGCGCTATTGTAATGATTCAAGGCTATAATTACTAACAATCATCTAATTTAAATAATTCTATTATTGTCAAAACAGTGCTTCACTTTACAAAATCATACTATGCATTACAAAGCAGTACTATTGTTTATGGTATACACTATACTTTAAGGGAATAGCTGTTGTAAAATTATAAATGGTATAAACTAGAAAACAATTCGATAATCGAGTGGTACACAATATAGTTTGCAAAACAATTTAATGATGATCGAGATTAGCCATACCCTGCAGACTATAACTGTAAATGAGGATATTTATTGCTGTGGACTAACAATGATATACTAGCATAATATATGTTATCTATTTACAACATAATAGTACTACTGGTGAATAAATGGAGAAAATAGAAATACTAGAGAATATGGGCATGCAAATACTGAGGGAGGTAGTAAATGAGAAGAATTTGAGGATAAAGCATGGTTTCAAACGTAAGCCAATTCCGATGTGTGATATACATTGGCAATATCGTATTGGCTTTTGAGGCAGCTCCTACAGTATTTACCCTTATAATAGTGGCTGATATCGGGGTTGATTGCTGATATGACCGATATTGATGGTCAATGTTGACAATATTGATATTAAAACTATTGGCCCATATCAATAGTGATGCCTAGATTTTAACCATATCCTTTTTCAAGTGTATTAAGATAGTTCAGATGGACTGTACTTTTGGGCCAACATTTGCTAAAAGATGAGAATAGAGAATAGACTACTCTGGTTAAGATGCACTCAACAAATAGTGCCTTAATACTTCATCTCATTGTATATAGCCATTCAGGTATGATAGATTTGCTGGGCAAGATATTAGTGCACAAAATGTGCAGCTTTTATGGTCAAAGCTTTTATGTGTACAAAATTATTTTCTTTTTGTTGAAACTTGTAGCTGGACTAGGGATGTGTATGGATGTCTTCATTTGCTGATGAGTGATAAATCATAGAAGAAATGACCATGTGAGGCTAAGTTTGTTGCATTTCTTCTCGCTAGTGTAAGCGAACCGGTTATTATTTTGGATCATTACCAAATATTTCAGAAGTCCACTTGTTTTTTGATCCCATCCTAACAGTTCAGCCATCCTATGAGCCCTCACTTGGGTTTCACGCTCCTATGTTGGAGGTTGCAAAGCTTCTGCAACCCGTGAGCCGGAAAAAAAGGTCAAACATGAGGGAGAGTGGAGAACATTTCTGGGAGTACATGGTTTGATAATAAATCAGTTTAAACCTGTGGCTACAGGTAGCATTTATCCCATTTCAGGAACCTGGCAAGACTGGTATTGAATCTTATAACTGATATGTGTTCTATGGTTCTACTTCTACCACACTGTATGATTGACTTATTAGATAGTGTCTGTATGATAGCCGCACTTCAATTCTACAGTTAAATGAGGTCGGTTGAGAATTGCAGTCATTTTTACTAAATCATGGACACATGGAATCCAACATTGTGAATTGTGTCACTGATTCTCTCCCATGAACATGCCATGGGTTTTTTTCCAGGATGAGGTGTTTGTATTTCACTGACCAATTTGACCACTTTACTACTTGGTAGTTTTAGGGCATTACGTATTGCCAATTAGTTTATTAAAAGGGTTTAGCAGAAGTACAGTGTCCCAATTCTCTCTTGATATGCTTGGACCAGCCTATTTCTTGTTGTCTTCTGGATGCAAATTTATTTGCTCGATTCTGGAATTGATTATGAGGTGAAGTTTAGATGGCCTAACTAGCAGCATCTTTTGTTGATGTGTTATTTGAAGGTGTTCAGTTGACCACTCTTATTTGAAAATTACTTCTTTCATTTCATGGCGGATCTTTTACAAATCTATTGCTCAGTGTTTAGCAAAGGTTGCAAGGCAGTTGTATTGTACATAGATGTTAGTTTCACATAGCAGTTTCGGTTTCTAATGTTGGAATTGGTGCAGCAGCTAGCGGAGGTGGAATTTCAAATGGACAAGAAGTTGGAGTAATTCCTAGCTGGCAGGAAGAACTTGAAGAAAAGGGTGAGTAAATACTTTTGGGTGGTTTCTATCCTTATGAGTGTATTCCTATTTTAACCCTTTTTCCTCCTCCAACCAAATTTTGTATTTGTTGTGCCCTTCCACTGATATATTTTATTTCTACTTCAAAAATTCTTCTAAGAAGGATATGTTCTTGTTTTTTCAGAAAGGAAGGCTCGTGTTAATGCTGCGTGGGAGAAGATGAATAACGGTCTACCTGTTCAGATGCCCAAAACCATAACAAAAAGGCCTAGTTCAGCAGGAAATAAACCAGCACAAAAGAAAACTTCTGTAAGCATTCTTTCTCAAGATGCAGATTAATGGATATTGGATGTTTTGGTGAGGTAATTTGACCAAGAGTTCTTTTCCCTCCTGTTATCCTTGTTTTTTAGGATTGGATGGTGACTACTGGCCTTACAACAAAGAAGACATCAGTTAATCAGGAGCCACTGGGGAAAAGACCAGACACTGTTGAAAATGGCACAAGTGAGGAAGCTAAAAGGCTAGCTGCAGCAGCTCTTTCTGCTGTTAGAGATGCTGCAACTGCTGCCGCCGCCTCTGCTGCTGCAGGAAGGGGGGAAATCGAAGTAAGCATTAGATTATTAAAACATATTTAACCTTCCTCTTTTCATATGCAACTCTTCTATCCTTTAATGAATAAATTATGTTGGCAAATGCATGATCATACAAAATGAAAAATAAGTTATTTATTACCACCGCACCCTCTACAGAAAGTCTGTTATTGCAACCGCTGTTAACTTCTCAGTCGCCTCTCCTTGGCTGCTTTGTTTGAACTCTGGTAGACCCACATATCCCTTCGTGGCGGCTTGACCTTCACTAATCACATTTGTTTTCTTGTGCTTATAGGTCTATATTTAAGGAGAACTTGTTTGTTTCATCTTAAATATTGTTCCGTTGAGTTTAAAAACCGAGTTAGGCACCCGACTTTCAAGTATTTGATTTATACTTCGAGTGCAATCACGACTTTATGAGTGTGTAACCTACTATAGATTAAAATCATGGGTCAGTTTAAATGTTCATATCCTCCCCAACCATGACAGGCCATTAGATCCTTTACCATTGCAGTCAGCTGGTGGTCCGATCTTGGTTTCATATTTCTTTTTCTCAAAGCCTTTACAACCATCCGACTTTTAAAGTTATATTTGACTATTTGAGTACGCTTGAATCTCATCCTTTTTTGTCTGACCGTTTACAGATAACTGTGGTCCGGGACTTTGCAGGTGAGGATATAGAGATGAAGAAGCTAGTCGATGCGAACTCGAAGGAGGCATCAGAGAAGGCTAAGGTACCAGGAGCACCTCCTTCTGCCCTCGACAACATCCTAGAACAAATAAAGAAGAAGCCAAAGCTGAGTGTACTTGACAAGACCAAGAAAGACTGGGGTGGTACAAAGATGAGAACAAGGGGCTCGAGGAGGAGCTGGATGCCTACAAGAAGAGCTCAAACCAACACCTAGACAAAGTTTCTTTCTTGCAGAGGACAGACGATCGAGAATTTGAAAGAGAGCGTGATGCTCGTCTGGCGTTGCAGGCAAAGCGCAGGACTGAAATGAGGGAGGATGACTTGTAGTCCATTACTGGAAATTATCATTGATTTGGGTCTTTTTCCCATGGCCATCATATTTATGGAATCCCATTTCGAGGGGTTTTTAGTGATAGTCAAAGATATGACTTCGTTCATTGTGAGGAGAGCATGTATTTTTTTTTTTTTTTTTTTGCAAATTATTATATGTGCGGGGATGTTGAATGCTGATATTTGATGATCAATTAAAGTTAATTCTTCAAGATCTTAAGTGGTCTTTCGCTATATATTTGTAAGTTTGATAGAGTATATAATGAATTTTTACGTTGAAAAGCTATTTGCTTGGATCCTTGATTGCTGGTTTCTTGATTTTATTCATATTTTCTATGGCTTTTGGTGGCATCGATGTTATCATTCTCAATCAATGATTTTCAGACTGACAGTTATGTTGCTTCAAGATCAAATATATGGACCAACAAATCTCTCTCCATTTGAATCCCTCTCTCTCAATTCAGCTTTGCTGGTTAAGTTTTGTTAGAATCTATGAGTATTACTCTAGATTTTCCTTTTACCCCGCTTCCAAATTGAGAAAAGCTGAACTTGATATTGAATAATTAAAAACTTTGTCAGAAGTTACTCATACTTTGTTCTTGTGCTCAATTTTATAGAGGATACATAAACCATTCATGTGGGAGCTAAGCTTGTAGAGCTTGAATCCTTACCAAGTTGAGCCAAGCAATTCATCGGCGATTTCCCAATAATGACAACGAAGACAATAAAAAAGGGCCGATGCTGATTTTTTCCCACCATTTTATTTAATTGCAACAGAGCGCACAACTTTTTTTTTTGGAAGAAAAACGGTGAGCCAAATGATCTCCCGCGCTTTATTATACGAATGAATGAAAACAATCTCAAACAAGTACAAAAACTTAAAGTTTCTCAAGGGTACAGATATAAACTGTGCATACACAGGTGCCCGGAATAGGTAGAAAAACCCAAACACAAAG